>JAACNH010002677.1:1254-36583 GCA_019447015.1 Hymenochirus boettgeri
AACCCAAAACTTTAATACAAACGTCCGGAAAAAAACGCCACAAACCCCTCCCCCACCCCTATCCCCACTAAAGACCCCCAGTTTATAACAGAGACCCCCCCAGTTTATACTGAGAGACCCCCCAGTTTATTCAGAGAGACCCAGTTTATCAGAACCCCCTTATATACAGAGTAGACCCCCAGTTATACAGAGAGACCCCCAGTTTATACAGAGAGACCCCCAGTTTATACAGAGAGACCCCCAATTTATACAGAGACCCCCAGTTTATAAAGAGAGACCCCCAGTTTATACAGAGACCCCCAGTTTATACAGAGAGACCCCCAGTTTATACAGAGACCCCCAGTTTATACAGAGAGACCCCCAGTTTATACAGAGAGACCCCCAGTTTATACTGAGCCCCAACTCCTCTACATAGTTTATTGGGGAACGTTTGATTAAACAGGAGCTATAGACGTGATATTAATCTAATGGAATAATAATAATACAATGGGTACAGAATGTCATTTAATATAACCGTCTCCCAATGTAAATACGTTTATTGATAATATAAACTCCCAGCTAAATGCTCTATATGAACCTATATAATCACCCTTTACATAGTGTATAAAGTGCACACGGATAGTGACCGTTATACAGAAAGGAAGTTTATAATACTCCTAATAAATTAACATTTAACTGTCTACATTGTGCCCATATAGTCACATGACCGTAATACTAAGTTCTATTCAACCAATCATACCGCAAGGAACATGTTTAAATAAAGGACAGGTTACAGGTTTATTTTAATAACATTTTTATACAGACTGATCTAAATATCTGTTGTATTCAATTAGATCAACTGGACTTGAAATGTAGTTCTTGAAGACATTTCGCTAGTCATCCGACTGGCTTTCTCAATTCAGAATTCGGAATGTCAAGACCCCTAGTGGTCAAAATGTAAAATCCATGATTTCATTCAATGTAAAACAAGGGGAGTAGTGAACTATCGATGGTAATAAAAGTTCTTATTGTTAACAATGGTGCTAATTTAGCCCCAACCAATCAGATCTTTTTAACATTTGAAAGCTAACATCTGATTGGTTGGGGCAAAATTACCATTTTTAACAATAAGAAGTTTTATTGAATCTCCCTGTGCCTTGCAATGTGGTATAGCCCATATATAAAAGACTATTAGATCTTCAGGGGAACGAGATCTGTAACATGTGCGAAATATTGGAACAATGATTAAGAACCATGAATAGATTCATTTCATAACAGATTCCATTAGAGTTTGGGGGGGTTAAACAGCAGATCTGGGGAATGCAACAAACTGGTCTTAAAAAATGAATTATAGTGCTAATGGGCTAAATGAAGAATTTTTAATAAATGTATTTATGTAAATATGTCTTATTCATCCAGGTCACAGTATATCTGTAATATTCATCCATCCAGGTCATGGTATATCTGTAATATTCATTCATCCAGGTCACGGTATATCTGTAATATTCATCCATCCAGGTCACGGTATATCTGTAATATTCATCCATCCAGGTCATGGTATATCTGTAATATCATTATCGATCAATCTGCAACTCTTCTCTATTTTTGTCAGAGGGGGTAAAGTTTTTGGATGCACCCAGTGAAAGAAAACCTCAACAGTGTCCTTGTCAAACCTCTCCGCTTCCCCACCTCGTCTGCGTCGCCTGAGGTGAGAACGTTTGACACAGCAACTGATCCAAGTTATGATCTTCAAGCAGGAACTCTTAGACAGGGGCAAAGAGAAAAACTCAACTCAAGATCTCAATCAGGCCTCCCCATGTTCTCCAACATTCCTCTTCAAATAAGGAGACTATTGAGAAATAAATTGCAGAGTTGTGCTATGATCAGGTCCACTTTATTATCCCCCCCTGCAGCTCTGTACTGTGTTGTTTCTATAAGATAAACTATTAAAGGGAATGTTGGAGGGTATGTGTTTCTATAAGTGTAACTATTAGGGAATGTTGGAGGGTATGTGTATCTATAAGTGTACTTTAAAGGGAATGTTGGTGGGTATGTGTTTCTATAAGTGTACTATTAAAGGGGTAATGTTTTGGAGGGTATTGTTCTCTAAGTGTAACTATTAAAGGGGAATGTTGGAGGTATGTGTTTCTATAAGTGTAATATTAAAGGGGAATGTTGGAGGTATGTGTATCATAAGTGTAACTATTAAAGGGGTATGTGGGGGTATGTTATTCTATAATGTAACTATTAAAGGGGAATTTTGGAGGTATGTGTCTATAATTGTAACTATTTAAAGGGGAATGTTGGAGGGTATGTGTATCTATAATGTAACTATTAAAGGGGGAAGTTGAGGGTATGTGTTTTCTATAATTATAACTATTAAAGGGGTAATGTTAGGGGGTATGTTATCTATAAGTGTAACTATTAAAGGAATGTTTGGGGTATGTGTATCTATAAGTTGTTAACTATTAAGGGAATGTTGGGGTAATGTGTTCTATAATTGTACTATTAAAGGGAATTTGGAGTCTGTTTTCTCTAATTTATACATTAAGGGGGAACTGTTGGGGGTGGTTGTGTACTCTATTGTGTAACTATTAAAGGGGAATGTTGGGGGTATGTGTATCTATAAGTGTAACTATTAAGGGGAATGTTGGAGGTATGTGTATCTATAGTTAACTATTAAAGGGGGAAGTGGAGGGTCTGTGTATCTACCGTGTACACTATAAAGGGGGAATGTTGGAGGGTATGTGTTTCTATAAGTGTAACTATTAAAGGGGAATGTTGGAGGTATGTGTTTCTATAAGTGTAACTATTAAAGGGGGATGTTGGAGGGTAATGTGTTTCTATAGTGTAACTCATTAAAGGAATGTTGGAGGGATGTGTTTCTATAAGTGTACTATTAAAGGGGAATGTTGGGGGTATGTGTATCTATAGTGGTAACTATTAAGGGGGAATGTTGAGGGTAATGTGTATCTATAAGTGTAACTATTAAAGGGGAATGTTGGAGGGTAATGTGTTTCTTAGTGTAACTATTAAAGGGAAAGGGGATGTTGGAGGGTATGTGTTTCTAAGTGTAACATTAAAGGGGAAGTGTGGAGGTATTGTTGTTTCTATAAGTGTACACTATTAAAGGGGAATGTTGGAGGGTATGTGTAATCTATAAGTGTAACTATTAAGGGGAAATGTTGGGGGGTATGTGTTTCTATAAGTTAACTATTAAGGGAATGTTGGAGGTATGTGTTCTATAATTGTAACTATTAAAGGGGAATGTTGGAGGGTATGTGTTTCTATAAGTGTAACTATTAAGAGGAATGTTGGAGGTATTGTTTCTATAATGTGTACTATTAAGGGGAATGTTGGAGGGTATGTGTTCTATAAGTGTAACTATTAAGGGAGAATGTTGGAGGGTTGTGTTCTATAGTGTACATTGAAGGGGGATGTTGGAGTAGTGTTTTCTATAATGTAACTATTAAAGGGGAATGTGGAGGGTATGTGTATCTATAAGTGTCTTTAAAGGGGAATGTTGGAGGGATGTTGTACTATAATGTTTTACTAAAGGGGTGTTGGAAGGTAGTGTATCTATATGTACTATTAAAGGGAATGTTGGAGGTATGTGTTCTATAATGTAACTATTAAAGGGAGAATGTTGGAGGGTATGTGTTCTATAAGTGTAACTATTAAAGGGGGAATGTGGGAGGGTATGTGTTTCTATAAGTGTACTATTAAAGGGGATTGTGGAGGTATGTGTATCTATAAGTGTAACCTATTAAAGGTGGAATGTTGAGGTTATGTGTTTCTATAAGTGTAACTATTAAAGTGAATGTTGTGAGATGTGTTTGTATAGTGTATATTAGGGGATGTTGGGGTATGTTTCTATAAGTTAACTATTAAAGGGGAATGTTTGGAGGGTATGTGTATCTATAAGTGTAACTATTAAAGGGGGAATGTTGAGGTATGTGTATCTATAAGTGTAACTATTAAAGGGGAATGTTGGAGGTATGTTACTATAAGTTGTAACTATTAAAAGGGGAATGTTGGAGGGTAGTGTATCTAATAAGTGAACTATTAAAGGGGAATGTTGGAGGGTATGTGTATCTATAAGTGTAACTATTAAGGGGGAAGTTTGGAGGGTATGTGTTTTATAGTGTTACCTATTAAAGGGGGATGTTGAGGGTATGTTTTTTATAAGTGTAACTATTAAAGGGGAATGTTGGAGGGTATGTGTACTATAAGTGTAACTGTTAATGGGGGAGTGTTGGAGGGTAAGTGTTTCTATAAGTGTAACTATTAAGGGGAATGTTGGAGGGTATGTGTTTCTATAAGTGTATATTAAAGGGAATGTTGGAGGTATGTGTTTCTATAAGTTACTATTAAAGGGGGAATGTTGGAGGGTATGTGTATCTATAAGTTGTAATATTAAGGGGGAATGTTGGAGGGTATTTGTTTCTATAAGTGTAACTATTAAAGGGATAATGTTGGAGGGTATGTGTATCTATAAGTGTAACTTTAAAGGTGGAATGTTGGGGTATGTGTTTATATAAGTGTAACTATTAAAGGGGAATGTTGGAGGTATGTGTATCTATAAGTGTAACCTATTAAGGGGAATGTTGGGGGGTATGTGTTTCTATAAGTGTAACTATTAAGGGGGAATGTTGGAGGATGTTGTCGTGTTACCTATTAGGGTGATGTTGTATTACATAAAGTTGTAACTATTAAGGGGAGTGTTGGGGGGTATGTGTACTATAAGTGTAACTATTAAAGGGGGAATGTTGGGGGGTATTGTTTCTATAAGTGTAACTATTAAAGGGAATGTTGGAGGTATGGTGTATCTATAGTGTACTATACAGGGGAATGTTGGAGGGTATGTTTCTATAAGTGTAACTATTAAGGGGAATGTTGGAGGGTATGTGTATCTATAAGTGTAACTATTAAAGGGGGAATGTGGAGGGTATGTTGTTTCTATAAGTTTAACTATTAAAGGGGAATGTTGGAGGGTATGTGTATCTATAAGTGTAACATTAAGGGGAATGTGGAGGGTATTTGTTTCTATAAGTTGTAACTATTAAAGGGAGAATGTGGAGGGATGTGTATCTATAAGTGTAACTATAAAGGAATGTTGGAGGGTATGTGTATCTATAATGTAACTATTAAAGGGGAATGTGAGGTTATGTGTTTCTATAAGTGATATACATTAAAGGGAATGTTGGAGGGTAGTGGTTCTATAAGTGTACTACTTATGTGAAATTTGATTGGTTATGTGTTTCTATAAGTTTAACTATTAAGGGGTAATTGTTGGAGGGTATGGTATCTTATAATGTTACTATTAAAGGGGGAATGTTGGAGGGTATGTGTTTCTATAAGTGTAACTATTAAAGGGGAAATGTTGGAGGGTATGTTGTACTATAGTGTAACTATTAAAGGGGGAAGTTTGGAGGGTATGTGTTTCTATAAGTACTATTAAAGGGGAATGTTGGAGGGTATGTGTATCTATAAGTGTAACTATTAAAAGGGGGAATGTGTGGAGGGTATGTGTTTTCTATAAGTGTACACTATTAAAGGGGAATGTTTGGAGTGGTATGTGGTGTATATCTATAAGTGAACTATTAAAGGGGGAATGTGAGGGGTTATGTTGTTTCTATTGTGTAACACTATTAAAGGGGAAGTGTTGGTGGGGTATGGTGTACTCTATAAGTGTACCTTTTAAAGGGGAATGTGGGGAGGGTATGTGTCTTTCTATAGTGACTAATTAAAGGGGAATGTATGGAGGGATTGTTTCTATAAGTGTAACTATTAATGTTTGGAATGTTGGTGGGTGTATGTTCTATCTCTAAAGTGTAATCAGTTATTCTAGGGTATATGTATGGTAGGGTTGATTTGTTCTATAATGTAACTACTTAAGGGGTGAATAGTTGTGGAGGGTGTATTGTGTTTTCTAGTAAAAGTGGAATAGTGATCGTTCTGACATTAAAGGGGGAATGTGAGGGGTATGTGTTTCTATGTGTAATCTATTAAAGGGGAATGTTGGAGGGTGATGTTCTATAAGGTGAACTATTAAAGGGGAATGTTGGGAGGGTATGTGTTTTATAAGTGAACTTTAAAGGGGGATGTAGGAGGTTATGGTGTTCTCTATAGTGTAACTATTAAAGGGGAGATGTTGGAGGGTATGTGTATCTATAAGTGTAACTATTAAAGGGGGAATGTTGGAGGGTATGTCTGGTTATTTTATGAAGTGTAACAATTAAAGGGGAATGTGAGGGTATGTGTTATACTATGTAGTAGTAACTATTAAAGGGGAATGTTTTTGAGGGTATGTATTCTATATAAGTGTAACTATTAAAGGGGAATGTTGAGGGTATGGGTTTATTCTTTATATAGTGTGTATCTATTAAAGGGGGAATGTTGGAGGTATGTGTATTTATAAGTGTAACTATTAAAGGGGGATGTTAGGAGGGTATTGTGTTTTATAAGGTGTAATACTATTATAAAGGGGAATGTATGGGTAGGTAGTATTTTTTCTAATAAGTGTTAACTATTAAAGGGGGAATGTTGGAGGGTTAAATGTTTATCTATAAGTGTAAACTATTATATCTAGGTGGGATATGTTGGAGGTATGTGAGTTCTCTATAAGTGTAACTATTTAAAGGGGGAATGTTGTTAGGACTATATGTATTTCTTAAGTGATTAACTATTAAGGGGGGATGTTGGAGGTATGAGTTTCATAAGTGTACTATTTAAAGGGGAATGTTGGAGGGATGCTGTGATCTATAGTTTACTATTAAAGTGGATATGTTGGGGAGGGTAAGTGTTTCTTATAGTGTAACTATAAAGGGAACATTAGGAATGTGGTATGGTATGATACTATAATATAAATATATACATACTACTAGTATATAAAACACCACGTATATAAAGTATCCTATATATTGTAACTAACAATACGTTTACAGAATATATACAACAATATAACTACATATACGGATGAAGAATTATACATATACAGTGTATAAACAAACATTAAATACAATATTAATATAAGTATGTATCATGTATACGATTAAAAACTACACAGCTATATAACTACATACATATATAAAATACATATACAGATATTAACCACAAATACATCTATGTAAATACATATACAGATATAAAAACACACACAATAAACTACTATACTATATAAATACATATACAGATATAAAACACACACATATAAATACATATACATAATAAAATACATATCAGGTATAAAACACACACATAAATACATATACAAAATACATATACAGATATAAAACACACATATAAATACATACATATATAAAATACATATACAGATATAAAACACACATATAATTACATATATAAAATACATATACAGTATAAAACACACACATATAAATACATATACATATATAAATACATATACAGATATAAAACACACACATATAAATACATATACATATAAATACATATACAGATATAAACACACAAATACATATCAAATACATATACGATATAAACACACACCATAAATCATATACAGTATATACAAACATAATAAATACATTTAAAACACAACATATACAATCTATATACACGATAATAAAAACCACATAATAAAACACATATACAGATATAAAATACATATACAGATATAAACACACACAATAATATAAAATCTATAGAAAAACACACACATATAAAATACATATATACAAATAGCAGTATACAATATAAAACACCACATGTAAATACAGACTACATATAAAACATATACATATATAACACACACACATTAAATACATAACCTATAAACACACATATAATACATTTACATAAATAAAACACACACATATAAATATACATATATAAATACATATACAGATATAAAACACACACATGTAAATACATATACATATATAAAACACACATATAAATACATATACATAAATAAAAAAACACATATAAATATACATATATAAAATATATACAGATATAAAACACACACATGTAAATACATACATATATAAATACATATACAGATATAAAACACACACATATAAATACATATACATATATAAAATACTATCAGATATAAAAACACACATGTAAATACATACATATATAAATACATATACAGATATAAAACACACACATATAAATAATACATATATAAATACATTAAAGAATAAACACACACATGTAAATACATACATATATAAATACATATACAGGTATAAAACAACACACATATAAATACATATACATATATAAATACATATACAGATATAAAACACACCCATATAAATACATATACATATATAAATACATATACAGATATAAAACACACACATATAAATACATACATATATAAATACATATACAGATATAAAACACGCACATATAAATACATATACATATATAAATACTATACAGATATAAAACACCACATGTAAATACTATACATATATAATACTATACAGATATAAAACACACACATGTAAATACTATACATATATAAATACATTTACAGATAAAACACACACATGTAATACATATACATAATAATCCATATAAGATATAACACACACATGTAAAATACATATACATAATATAAATACATATACATATAAACACCACACATGTAAATACATATACATATATAAAATACATTACTAGATATAAAACACAACATGTAAATACATATACATATATAAATAATAACGATATAAAACACACACATGTAAATACATATACATATATAAATACATATACAGATATAAAACACACACATATAAATACATATACATATATAAATACATATACAGATATAAAACACACAAATACATATACATATATAAAATACATATACAGATATAAAACACACACATGTAAATACATACATATATAAATACATATACAGATATAAAACACACACATGTAAATACATATACATATATAAATACATATACGATATAAAAACACACACATGTACATAACATATACATATAAATACATATACATAATAAAACACACACATATAAATACATATACATATAAAATACATATACAGATATAAAACACACACATGTAAATACATATACATATATAAAATACATATACAGATATAAAACACACACATGTAAATACATATACATATATAAAATACATATACAGATATAAAACACACACACGTAAATACATATACTATATAAAATACATATACAGATATAAAAAACACACACGTAAAATACATATAATTATAAATACATTACAGATAATAAACACACACACGTAATACCTATACATATAATACATTACAGATATAAAACACACACACTAAATCATATACATATATAAATACATATACATAAATAAAACACACACATATAAATATACATATATAAAATACATATACAGATATAAACACACCCTGTAAATACATATACATATATAAATACATTACAAATATAAACACACACATGTAAATACATATCATATATAAATACATAACAGATATAAACAAACACACATGTAAATACAATACATATATAAATACATATACATATAAAACACACACATGTAAATACATATACTATAATAATACATATACAGATATAAAACACACACATGTAAATACATATACAATATTATAACATACGATATAAAACCACACATGTAAATACATATCATATATAAATACATATAACAGATATAAAACACACACATGTAAATACATATACATATATAAATACATATACAGATATAAAACACACACATTTAAATACATATACATATATAAATACATATACAGATATAAAACACACACATGTAAATACATATACATATATAAATACATATACAGATATAAAACACACACATATAAATATACATATATAAAATACATATACAGATATAAACACACACATGTAAATACTAACATATATAAAAATACATACAGATATAAAACACACACATGTAAATACATATACATATATAAATACATATACAGATATAAAACACACACATGTAAATACATATAACATATATAAAATACATAACAGATATAAAACACACACATGTAAATACATATACATATATAAAATACATATACAGAATAAAACACACACATGTAAATACATATACATATATAAAATACATATACAGATATAAAACACACACGTAAATACATATACATATATAAATACATATACAGATATAAAACACACACATATAAATACATATACATATATAAATACATATACAGATATAAAACACACACATGTAAATACATACATATATAAATACATATACAGGTATAAAACACACACATATAAATACATATACATATATAAATACATATACAGATAAAACACACACATATAAATACATTGAATTATAAATACATATACAGATATAACACACACATATAATACTATACATATATAAATACATATACAGATATAAACACACCATATAAATACATATCATATAAAATACATATACAGATATAAACACACACATATAAATACATATACATATATAAATACATATACAGATATAAACACACACATATAAATCATATACATATTAAATACATATACAGATATAAAACACACACATATAAATACATATACATATATAAATACATATACAGATATAAAACACACACATGTAAATAGATATACATATATAAATACAGATATTAACAGATATAATACACATATATAAATACATATACAGATATAATACACACATATAAATACATATACAGATATAAAACACACACATATAAATACATATACAGGTATAAAACACACACATATAAATACATATACATATATAAATACATATACAGATATAAATACATATACAGATATAATACACACATATAAATACATATACAGATATAACACACACATATAAAATACATATACAGATATAAAACACACACATATAAATACATATACATATATAAAATACATATACAGATATAAAACAACACACATTAAATACATATACAGATATAATACACACATATAAATAACATATACAGATTAAACACACACATATAAATACATATACAGATATAAACACCACACATATAAATACATTACAGTATATCAAATAACATATAAATCATATACAACACACACATATAAATACATAAGGTTTGCAGGTAGAGCGAAGATTAATCTTGGTTGCCACTGGATTTTACAGCTGTAAGAATGTTCACACATATATTGGAATTCTTCCATACGGAAGTTTCCTAAACAGTTTACCTTGGGTCATTTATCTGGGCTGACACTCCCTGCTTGGTTTGGCATTTATTTTCGTGGGAAGGTTGTGCTCACTGACCTTGCCATTGGATTAGTATTAACAGGCTCTATCACTTCCCCCCCGACCGCCTACTGAATTTAACAAGGATCTTGGCACAGATATTATGATGGTATATTGGAGCCCAGGAAGGTGCCATTGATCATCTCTTTTTCACTATATGTTTGTGATATAAAGGTTGCCATAGAGTGTCCTACAGCCCGACGCCCCCCCCTTTTTATTTTGTAATGTAAGACGAGTTAGTTTTCTCTGCAGGAAGAATTGACCAAGCTTCCCTGTGGTATAGCAACCCCACACGTCCCTTTAATTGGAGTTTTTACAACCTCATACTAAGCATTGGATGAGAGGCCTCTTCCTCTTGTTAAACCTGTAGGCGGTGGCAGTGATAGCCTGTAATAACTAATCCAAGTTCAAAGGTCAGGGCGACAACCTTCCCAAGAAATCAACCAAGCAGGGGGTTTCAGCCCAGATCAATGACCAAGGTAACTTGTTAGGATTTCCATACTGGGGTTAACCTTGACGGGGTTGGAAGGCTTTTTCACTTTATGTATAAAATTGTAACTAAATCCCCCCGGTTTTACTCTTTGCAACTAGCACAGATATTATGTTTATAATGGGGCCCCAGGACTGTGCATGTCATCGCACTTGGCTTGTTTGGTAAAGGTGGTTTGTGTCTGCTGCGGTTCACCCGTATCTGTCCTGGTAGAACGTTTTAGGTTTAAAACTGAAATCGTAATCTGGATGTGGCCTGGATAAATGGTTGGAGATAACGCTGTAACTGCTGGTTTTCCTTGATCTGGCTGGTGGAATTGTTAGAAGTAAGGCTGTTACTGCTGGTTTCCTGGATGTTGACCCGTAAAGCAAGTTTTGATTTAAGGCTGACTGCTGGTTCACCTGGATCTGACCTAGTAAGGCTGTACTGCTTTGGAGCTAAGGTTGAGAATGCAGGTTCACTTACCTGGTAGGCTTAAGGTACGGCGGGATGCCAGTCACCTGTTCTCCTTCCTAGTTATCAGACTAATTCCTGGTTGGAGCATTGGTGTAAGCTAGCTCTGTCTGGTAGAAAAAGCTTAGGCCTTATTCAGCTGTTGGCTAACTGGTTTATCGTGGTAGAAGGAGCATGAAGTCTCTTTGGCTGTTCCTGTGTAATTTTCTGGAGAGGCACTCTGGACTGAGCCAAGGTTGGGGCTAATACTGGCACTCGGAACTGCTTGGGCGATGTCCTTTGATAAAAAGGTCGAAGGCCTATGGATGGAGTCTCTGCACTCTGTTCCTCTCATGGGAAGAGACACTCCCTCTCCTTTTCACCGGGCCTGTGTAACATGTCTCAGGACAGATCCGCACACACTATCCCGACCATGTAAAAGCCATCCAAAGAATCACTGCTTTAGCCATCATTGCATTAACTGTTCATTGTGAAGTAAAATAATGTTTGTTATAGTTATTTTACAATGTAATAATAAAAGTATTGGTGTGGAAGATTACCCACCTCATTATCATAAGGGATGAGTTTTTTTCTAAAGAGAGTTATACTCAGCGGGACCCCACTCCTGCCATCCCTAAGTACCCAGGTTGGGGACCATAATGCATGGTCCTCACCCCTTGGTTCACTATCTAACTCTAAGATTTACTACCTAGAACTTTTCCTTCGTTTCTTCCCGCCGCCCACTGTCCATGTAATCCAATTTGCCAATGAAGAAACTCTTTCAGAGCATGTCTCCTTATTGCCGAAGTCCGCCGATGGACTTCAGGATCGAGCACCGAAAGAACTTTAGGTGAGTACTTTGGGTACTTTCCAATAGAGGGAGTGGTGGTTTAAGGTGAGTAAAGTTGTCCTTTACGGATTATTATTTTCCCCATTTTTGGCGAGTACGCGGCTCCATCCCTCCATGCAGTCGCAATCAAGGAATTTAGCTGCTGTTCCACCTGCTGCCTCCACATGCCAGCTCAAGCTTAATAAAGCTCACTGAGTCAGGAGGGAGAGGCGATACCATTGTCAAGAAACAAAGAACATTTCCATTTCTGGTTACAATAGATCACAGTGGTAAAAATATCCGTTAGGGATGGCGGGGCGGATAACTGAACAAGGATGATGGGAAATGTTCATGTGTAGAGATTATATTCTGTCACAATTGAGATTAAATCATTAATGGTCCCTCACAGACCGCTCCATTCGCCGGCTACGCCATTTACAGCTCCGGGCCACAACACCTGACCGGACGGACTTTAAACACCTCCCGTAGCCTGTTTCGTCGTCATCCCCTAGGGGCCGCAATTCAGAGGTCCAGTATTCACTTACCTGACACCTTATCTCCGTCTGTGATATGAATTCCTGAAATCAGGAACATCCCTTCCCCTATGAACAAACTCATACAAAATTTATGATGATGCCCCATGATAATGTTATTTTAACTCCTTATTCAATGGGAATTCCCAATGATATTAATCCCTTTGTTGCTCGTTCTTTACCAGGAGGGACCTCATCGCAAGACTTCTGATTGGGAAAATGGGGCGGAGGTAAACTTCAATGGACCCACCGGATTCTACCCTGGTTCTGTGTGTTGTCATGATCCCCCCCATTTTATATTACAGAGAAAGACCCCCAGTTTATACAGAGACCCCCGTCCTAATACAGAGACCCCCGGTTTATACAGAGACCCCCTGTTTATACATAGACCCCAGTTTTATACATAGAGACCCCATTACAACACAACCCCCCAGTTTATACAGACAACCCCACAGTTTTAATCAGACAACCCCCAGTTAATACAGAGACCCCCATTTATACATAGAACCCCCCCGGTTTATACAGAGACCCCGGTTTATACAGAGACCCCCAGTTTAATACAGACACCCCCTTCACAACACCTCCCATTTTTTATACGACACCCCAGTTTATACGACACCCCCAGTTATACAGACACCCCCAGTGTCTACAGAGACCCCCCAGTTTTATACAGACACCCTCCAGTTTATCGAGACCCCCAGTTATCACAGAGACCCCCATTTTTATACAGACAACCTCCAGTTTATATACAGACACAGACACCTCCATTTTTAATACAGAGAGACCCTCCATTTATCCAGAGAGACCCTCCATTTATCCAGAGAGACGCTCCATTTAATCCAGAAGACCCTCCATTTTAATCCATAGAGACCCCAGTTTATCCAGAGAGACCCCCAGTTTATCCAGAGAGACCCCAGTTATACAGACACCCCCAGTTTATACAGACACCCCCATTTAGAAAGAGACCCCCAGTTTAAACAGAGACCCTCCATTTATACAGAGAGACCCTCCATTTATCCAGAGAGACCCCCAGTTTATCCAGAGAACCCCAGTTTATCCAGAAGACCCCATGTTTAACAGAGACCCCCCAGTTAAACAGAGAGAGAGACCCTCCATTTATACAGAGACCCCCAGTTTATCCAGAGAGAACCCCCAGTTTATCCAGAGACCCCCAGTTTATCCAGAGAGACCCCAGTTTATACAGAGAGACCCCCAGTTTATACAGACACCCCCAGTTATCAAGCGACCGCCCAGTTTAGATCAGAGCCCCATTTATACAGACACCCCCAGTTATACATACACCCCCAGTTTATAATACAGAACCCCCCCCGTTTATACAGAGACCCCCGGTTTCAGAAAAAAAAAAGGAAACCCCCATTTCTACGAGACCCCCAGTACAAGCAACAAAAGAACAACAATACCCCATTTTATACAGACACCCCCAGTTTATACGAGACCCCCCAGTTTATACAGACAGTTAGACAGAGACCCCCATTTTATACAGAGACCCCAAGTTTATACAAGACACCTCCATTTTATACGACACCTCCGTTTATACCGATCCCCCAGTTTATCAGACACCGTTCCAGTTAAATACCCGACACCTCCAGTTTATACAGAGAGACCCGCCATTTATCCAAAGAGCACCCTCCATTTATCCAGAGAGGACCCTCCATTTATCCAAGATACCCCCAGTTTTATCGAAGAGACCCCAGTTGTTCCAGAGACGGGACCCATTTTACACGAGACACCGCCCAGTTTATAGTACAGACAACCCCCAGTTTATACAGAGACCCCCAGTTTAAACAGAGACCCTCCATTTTATAACAGTAGACCCCCGCAGTTTGATCCAGAGAGAACCCCAGTTTTATATCCCCAGAGACCCCCAGTTTATTCAGAGAGACCCCCAGTTTATACAGAGAGACCCCGTTTAGACAGAACAACCTCCCACACCTCCAGTTTATCAGAGACCCCCAGTTATACAGAGGCCCCTAATTATACAGAGCGCTGGCAAGTTTATAAGATCCCCCCCCCAGTTGTACGAGAGACCCCAAGTTTTATTTATACAGCAAATCCCATTCTATACGAGACCCCCAGATTCATAGACAGGACCCCAGGTTTACCACCGAGCCCCCTAGTTTATCCGACAACCCCCAGTTTATACAGAGACCCCCAGTTAATACAGAGGCCCCTAGTTTATACAGAGAGACTCCCAGTTTTTATACAGAAGTACTCCCAGTTTATACAGATACCCGCCCATTTATACCGACACCCCCGTTTATACAGAGAGACGCCCAGTTTTACAGAGGACTCTCAGTATGACAGATGACCCCCCCCAGTTACTACAGAAGGGCCCCTAGTTTTTATATACAGAGAGACTCCCAGTTTATACAGAAGACTCCCATTTTTTATACAGAGACCCCCAGTTTATACAGACACCCCCAGGTTTATACAGAGAACTCCAGTTTATACAGAGGGAACTCCAAGTTATCAGAGAGACCCCCAGTTTATACAAACAACACCCGCATTTCTACCGAGACCCCCATTTTATCAAAGATACCGAACCCCAGTTTTCCAATAGACCCCCAGTTTATCCAGAGAGACCCCCAGTTTATCAGAGAGAACCTCCCACGTTTATACAGATCACCGCCGTTATACAGAGACCCCCAGTTAATACGAGAGACTCCAGTTTATACAGAGTCCCCAGTTTATACAGAAATCCCCATTTATACAGAGACCCCCAGATTACATAGACAACCCCATTTTACACAGAGACCCCCAGTTTACACAGAGACCCCTAGTTTATACAAGAGAGACTCCCAGTTTTATACAGAGAGACTCCCAGTTTATACAGAGAGACTCTCAGTTTATACAGACCTCCCAGTATACAGATAGAATACACACATATAAATACATATACAGAATAACATACACACACTATAATATACAGTATACACAGACATATAAAAACACACACATATAAATACATTACAGATATATACACACATATAAATACATATACAGATATAACACCACATCACATACATCAATATAAAACACCTATAAACATATACATATATAAATACAACATATAAACAATATAAAACACACACATAAATACATACCAGTACATACACAGTTATAAACTATAAACTATGTAAAATATGATATACCATATAAATCATGACAACATAAAAACCTATACATATACTGATAAATATATAAAAAATTTCCTCCTTTATTTATATAAATTTATATATTAATAACCATCTATGTATTTATCTCCCTCCTATTGATTTCATTACTGTACACGCTGCGCCCCCTAGTGGCACTTTATATATAACTATACATGTAAATATTGGTATTAGCTCTCCCACCCGCGCTACCAAGGGACAGTACGCAGTCCATCCCAGGTGTCAGCAACGTTTATCATGTAATTTGCCAGATCCAAGATGGCAGCTTCTGAACACTATAGGGATATTCTGACATTAGTAAAGATGGCCCCTTGACTGGAAACATGCTGCCAGAATTCAAATGGCTGCTGGAGTCAAGTTTATAGTTTTAAGCCAGTAAGAAAGATGTCCGCAGAGGGAAATAGCACTTCCTGTTGCTCTGTAGCTGCCATATGACCAGGGCAGATTCCTAGCAGGGAAGTTGGTGCAGTTGGTGGCAGGTAGTGACCTGGATCCCCTGAACATTGACCCCCCAACAATCCCACTATTAACACCCTTCCTGTCTCCCCCCCATATCCCCTGGAACATGACCTAATTCCCGTTCCCCTGTCAGGGGACAGTCCTGCCCCAAGAGCTCACAATCTATATGACCCGAACCACCACCCCTTCCCATTTCCACCTTACCGAATAATACAACACAATAGAAGGATTGTGGGATCACTTGTTATTATCAATGCACATTCCTGGGCCCCATACAATATCATATTAATCTGTATATACAGTATATCTATATATAAACATAAAAAGGTAATCAATGCACATTCCTAGGCCCCATACAATATCATATTATCTGTATATACATATATCTATATGTATAAACATAGAAAAGATAATCAATGTACATTCCTAGCCCCATACAATATCACATTATCTGTATATACAGTATATCTTATATATATAAACATAGAAAAGATAATCAATGTACATTCCTAGGTCCCATACAATATCATATTACTGTATATACAGTTATCTATATGTATATAAACATAGAAAGATAATCAATGTACATTCCTAGACCCCATACATATCAATTCATCTGTATATACAGTATATCTATTATTATAAACATAGAAAGATAATCAATGCACATTCTGGCCCCATACAATATCATATTATCTGTTATACAGTATATCTATATATATATATATAAACAAGAAAAGATAATCAATGTACATTCCTAGGTCCCATACAATATCATATTATCTGTATATACAGTATATCTATATATATAAACATAGAAAAGATAATCATGTACATTCCTAGGTCCCATACAATATCATATTATCTGTAATATACAGTATATCTATATGTATAAACATAAAAGATAATCAATGTCTTCCTAGGCCCATACAATATCATATTATCTGTATATACAGTATAGATATATATATAATATAAACATAGAAAAGAATATCAATGTACATTCCTAGGCCCCATACAATATCATATTATCTGTATATACAGTATATCTATATATATAAACTAGAAACGATAATCAATGTTACATTCCTAGGTCCCATACAATATCATATTATCTGTATACACAGTATATATATATATATATAAACATAAAAAGATAATCAATGTACATTCCTAGGTCCCATACAATATCATATTATCTGTATATACGTATATCTATATATATCAAACATAGAAAAGATATCAATGTACATTCCTGGTCCCATACAATATCATATTATCTGTATACCAGCATATATATATATAATAATAATAAACAATAGAAAGATAATCAATGTACATTCCTAGTCCCATACAATATCATATTATCTGTATATCCAGTATATCTATATATATAACATAGAAAAGATAATCAATGCACATTCCTGGGCCCCATACAATATCATATTATCTGTATATACGTATATCTATATGTTAACACATAGAAAGATAATCAATGTACATTCCTAGGCCCCATACATATCATATTATCTGTATTCAGTATATCTATATTAAAAACATAGAAAGATAATCATGTACATTCCTAGGCCCCATACAATATCATATTATCTGTATATACAGTATATCTATATATATACATAGAAAAAGATAATCAATGTTCATTCCTGGTCCCCTACAATATCATATTATCGTATATACAGTATATCTATATATATACATAGAAAAGATAATCATGTACATTCCTAGGCCCCATCCAATATCATATTTCCCTATATACAGTATATCTATATTATAAACATAGAAAAGATAAACAATGTACATTCCTAGGTCCCATACAATATCATATTATCTGTATATCACGTATATCTATATGTATATAACAATAAAAAGATATCAATGTCATTCCTAGGGCCCCATACAATATCATATTACTGTATATACAGTATATCTCTATAGTATAAACATAGAAAGATAATCAATGTACATTCCTGGGCCCCATACAATATCATAATTATCTATATATACAGTATATCTATATATATAAACATAGAAAAGATAATCAATGTACATTCCTGGGCCCCATACAATATCATATATCTGTATATACAGTTATCTATATATAAACATAGAAAGATAATCAATGTACATTCCTGGGCCCCATACAATATCATATTATCTGTATATATAGTTATCTATATTGTATAACATAGAACAGATAATCAATGCACATTCCTAGGCCCATACATATCATAGTATCTGTATATACAGTATATCTATATGTATAACATAGAACAGATAATCAATGTACTTCCTAGGCCCCATACAATTCATATTATCTGTATATACAGATATCTATATGTATAAACATAGAAAAGATAATCAATGCACATTCCTGGGCCCCATCCAATATCATATTATCTGTATATACAGTATAATCTATATATATATATAAACATAGAAAAGATAATCAATGTACTTCCTAGGTCCCATACAATATCATATTATCTGTATATACAGTATCATCTATATAATAACATAGAAAGATAATCAATGTACATTCCTAGGCCCATACATATCATATTATTATCTGTATATACGTCTAGTCTATATATATAAACATAGAAAGATAATCAATGTACATTCCTAGGTCCCTACAATATCATATTATCTTGTATACACTTTATATATATATATATAATATAAACATAGAAAGATAATCAATGTACATTCCTAGGTCCCATACAATATCATATTAATCTGTATATACAGTATATCTATATATATAACATCGAAAAGATAATCAATGTACTTCCTAGGTCCCATACATATCATATTAATTCTGTATATTCAGTATATCTATATATATCAACATAGAAAAGATAATCAATGTACATTCCTAGCCCCCATACAATATCATATTATCCCTATATACAGTATATCTATATATATAAATAGAAAAGATAAACATGTCATTCCTAGGTCCCATACAATATCATATTATCTGTATATACAGTATATCTATATGTATAAACATAGAAAAGAGATACTCATGTACATTCCAGGCCCCATACAATATCATATTTCTGTTATACAGTATATCTATATGTAAAATAGAAAAGATAATCAATGTACATTCCTGGGCCCCATACATATCATATTATCTATATATACAGTATACTATTATATATAAACATAGAAAAGATAATCAATGTACATTCCTGGGCCCCATACAATATCATATTATCTGTATATACACATATCTATATATATAACATAGAAAAGATAATCAATGTACATTCCCTGGGCCCCATACAATATCATATTATCTGTATATATAAGTATCTCTATATAAACATAGAAAAGATATCAATGGCACATTCCTAGGCCCCATACAATATCATAGTATCTGTATATACAGTATATCTAATGTATAAACATAGAAAAGGTAATCAATGTACTTTCCTAGGCCCATTACAATATATCATATTATCTGTATATACAGTATTCTATATATGTATAACATAGAAAAGATAATCAAGCACATTCCTAGGCCCATACAATATCATATTATCTGTTTATACAGTATATCTATATATATAAACATAGAAAGATATCAATGTCACATTCCTGGGCCCCATACAATATCATAGTTATCTGTATATACAGTATATCTATATATAAACATGAAAAGATATCATGTACATTCCTGGGCCCCATACATATCATATTATCTGTATTACATATATCTATATGTATAAACATAGAAAAGATAATCAATGCACATTCCGAGGCCCCATACAATATCATATTATCTGTTATACAGTATATCTATATATATAAAACATAGAAAAGATAATCATGTACATTCCTAGGCCCCATACATATCATATTATCTGTATATACAGTATATCTATATATATAAAACATAGAAAGTAATCAATGTACTTCCTAGGCCCCATACAATTCATATTATCTGTATATACAGTATATCTATATACTATATAACATAGAAAAGATAATCATGTACTTCCTAGGTCCCATATAATATCATATTATCTGTATATACAGTATATCTATATGTATAAACATGAAAGATAATCAATGCACCATTCCCTAGGCCCCATACAATATCATATTATCTGTATATACAGTATCCTATATTATTAATAAACTATAAAGATAATCAATGTCATTCCTAGCCCCATACAATATCATATTATTGTATATACAGTATATCTATATATTATATAAACATAGAAAAGATAAGCAATGTACATCCATGGCCCCATACAATATCACATTATCTGTATATACAGTAATCTATATATATAACTAGAAAAGATAATCAATGTACATTCCTAGGCCCCATACAATATCATATTACTGTATATACAGTATATCTCTATAATATATATATATAAACATAGAAAAGATAATCAATGTACATTCCTAGCCCCATACAATATCATATTATCTGTATATACGATATCTATATATAAACATAGAAAAGATAATCAATGCACATTCCTAAGCCCCATACAATATCATATTATCTGGTATTACATATACTATAATATATAACATAGAAAAGATAATCAATGCACATTCCTAGGTCCCATACAATATCATATTATCTGTATATACCGTATATCTATATTATAAACTAGAAAAGATAATCAATGACATCCTAGGTCCCATACAATATCATATTATCTGTAGATACAGTATTCTATATGATAAACATGGAAAAGATAATCAATGTACATTCCTAGGCCCATACAATATCATATAGATCTGTATATCAGTATATCTATATGTATAAACATAGAAAAGATAATCAATGTACATTCCTAGGCCCAACAATATCACATTTCTGTATATACAGTATATCTATATCTATTATAAACATAGAAAAGATAATCAATGCACATTCCTGGGTCCCATACAATATCATATTAGTCTGTATCTAACAGTATATCTAATATATATATAACATAGAAAAGTAGCAATGTACATTCCTAGGCCCCATACAATATCATATTATCTGGATATCCCGTATATCTAATGTTATAAACATGGAAAAGATAATCAATTACATTCCTAGGCCCCCTACAATACATATTATCTGTATATACAGTATATCTATATGTATAAACAAGAAGAATTAATCAATGTACATTCCTAGGCCCCATACAAATATCATATTATCTGTATATACAGCATATCTATATATATATAAACATAGAAAAGATAATCAATGCACATTCCTAGGCCCCTACAATATCACATTATCTGTATATACAGTATATCTATATGTATAACATATAAAAGATAATCAATGCACATTCCTAGGCCCCCATACATATCATATTTTCTGTATATACAGTATATCTATATGTATAACATAAAAGATAATCAATGTACATTCCTAGGCCCCATACAATATCATATTATCTGTATATACAGTATATCTATATATAATAAACATAGAAAAGATAATCATGCACATTCCTAGGCCCCCATACAATATTTTATATCTGTATATACTATATTCTATATATTATAAACATAGAAAAGATAATCAATGTACATTCCTGGGTCCCATACAATATCATATTATCTGTATATACAGTATATCTATATATTAAACATAGAAAAGATAATCGATGTACATTCCTAGGTCCCATACATATTCATTTACTGTATATACATATATCTATATATTATAAACATAGAAAGAATAATCAATGCACATTCCTAGGGCCCCATACAATATCATATTATCTGTATATACAGTAATCTTATTGTATAAACATAGAAAGGATAATCATGTACATTCCTAGTCCCATACAAAGTCATATTATCTGTATATAACAGTATATCTATATGTATAAACATAGAACAAGATATCAATGTACATTCCTAGGCCCATACAATATCATATTATCTGTATATACAGTATATCTATATGTATAAACATAGAAAAGATAATCAATGCACATTCCTGGGCCCCATACAATATCATATATATCTGTATAACAGTATATATCTATATAGTATAACATAGAAACAGATAACAATGTAATTTCCTAGGCCCCATACATATCACCGTTATCGTATATACTATATCATATTATAAACATAGAAAAGATAATCATGTAAACATTCCTAGGTCCCATACATATCATATTATCTGTATATATCAGTATATATATATATATATATATATTAAACCTGAAAAGATAATCAATGTACATCCTAGGTCCCATACAATATCATATTATCTGTATATTCAGTATATCTATATATATAAACAAGAAAGTATACTCAATGTACTTCCTAGGCCCCATACATATCATATTAATCTGTTATACAGTATATCTATATGTATTAAACATAGAAAAGATAATCAATGTACCATTCCTAGGCCCCATACAATATCATATCTCTGTATATACAGTATATCTATATATGTATAGAACTATAGAAAAGATATCAATTACAATTCCTAGCGCCATACAATATCATATTATCTGTATATACAGTATATCTATATTATAAACATAGAAACGATAATCAATGCACATTCCTAGGTCCCATACAATATCATATTATCTGTATATACAGTATATCTATATATATAAACATATGAAAGATATCAATGTACATTCCTAGGTCCCATACATTCATATTATCTGTATATACATTATCTATATATATATAAACATAGAAAAGATAATCAATGTACATTCCTAGGCCCCATACAATTCACATTATCTGTATATACAGTATATCTATATGTAATAAACCTAGAAAAGATAATCAATGTACATTCCTGGGCCCCATACAATATCATATTATCTGTATATACGTATATCTATATGTATAAAATAGAAAGATAATCAATGCACATTCCTAGGCCCCTAAATATCATATTATCTGTATATCAGTAATCTATATATAAACATAGAAAGATAATCAATGTTACAATTCCTATGGCCCATACAGTATCATATTATCTGTATTACAGTTCTCTATATATTGCAATATAAAAGATAATCATGTACACTGGGCCCCATACAATTCATATTACTTATATACAGTATATCTATATGTATAAACATAGAAAAGGATAATCAATGCACTTCCTAGGCCCCATACAATACATATTATCTGTATATAACAGTATACTATATGTATAAACAAGAAATGGATAATCAATGTAACATCCTAGGGTCCCATACAATATCATATTATCTGTATATACCAGTAATCTAATATATAAACATAGAAAAGATAATCAATGTACCATTCCTAGTCCCATACAATCAATATTACTGTATATACATATCTCATATTATAAACATAGAAAAGATAATCAATGTACAAGTCCTAGGCCCAATACAATATCATTATCTGTATATACAGTATATCTATATATAAACATAGAAAAGATATCAATGTACATTCCTAGGCCCTACAATATCTATTATCTGTATATACAGTATTCTACTATGTATAAACATAGAAAAGATATTCAAATGTACATTCCTGGGCCCCCTACATATCATATATCTGTATCTACGTATATCTATGTATACAACATAGAAAAGTAACAATGTACATTCCTATCCCCATACCATATCAAGTATCTGTAATATACATATATATCTTATATGTATAAATATAGAAAAGATAATCACATGTACATTCCTAGGCCCATACAATATCATATTATCTGTATATACAGTATAATCTATATGTATAAACATAGAAAAGTATAATCAATGTCATTCCTAGGTCCCATACAATCATATTATCTGTATATACAGTTATATCTATATGTATAAACATAGAAAAGATAATCAATTTACATTCCTAGGCCCCATACAATATCATATTATCTGTATATACAGTATCTCTATATCATGTATAAACCTAGAAAAGATAATCAATGTACATTCCTAGGTCCAACTATCATATTATCTGTATATACAGTATATCTATATAGTATAACATAGAAAGATACTCAATGTACATTCCTAGTCCCATACATTCATATTATCTGTATAACAGTATATCTATATGTATATAACATAGAAAAAGTAATCATGTACATTCCTAGGCCCCATACAATATCATATTATCTGTATATCAGTATAATCTATATAATGTATAACATAGAAAGATAATCAATGTACATTCCTAGGCCCCATACATATCATATATCTGTATATACAGTATATCTTAATGTATAACATAGAAAAGAATCAATGTACATTCCTAGGCCCATACCATATCCAATATATCTGTATTACAGTATATCCTATAAATGTATATAAACATGAAAAAGATATCATGCACATTCCTAGGGCCCTACAATATCACATTATCTGTATATACAGATCTCTATTATATAAACATAGAAGATAATCAATGTACATTCCTAGGCCCCATACAATCTCATATAATCTTGATACATATATCTATGTATAAACATAGAAAAGATAATCATGTAACATTCCTGGCCCCATACAATATCATATTATCTGTATATAACAGTATATCTTATGATAAACATAGAAAAGATAATCAATGCACATTCCTAGCCCCATACATATCATATATCTGTATATACAGTATATCTATATGTATATAAACATAGAAAAGATAATCAATGTCATTCCTAGGCCCCATACAATGTCCATATATCTGTATATACAGTATATTTAATATAAAACATAGAAAAGATAATCAATGTACATTCCTAGGCCCCATACCATATCATATTATCTGTATATACAGTATATCTATATGTATAAACTAGAAAAGATAATCAATGTACATTCCTAGGCCCCATACAATACCTATTATCTTGTAATATACAGTATATCTATAGTATAAACATAGAAAAGATAATCAATGTACATTCCTAGGCCCCATACACTATCATATTATCTGTATATACACTATATCTATATTATAAACATAGAAAAGATAATCAATGTACATTCTATGCCCCATACAATATCATATTATCTGTATAGACAGTATATTCTATATATATACAACATAGAAAAGATAATCAATGTACATTCCTCTAGGTCCCATACAATATCATATATCTGTATACAGTATATATATATATATATATATTATATAAAACAATAGAAAAGATAATCATGTACTTTCTGGGCCCCATACACATTTCATAATTATCTGTATATACAGTATATCTATATTATAAACATAGAAAAGAAATCAATGTACATTCCTGGCCCCATACAATATCATATTATCTGTATATACCAGTCTAATACTATATGTATAAAATAGAAAAGTAATCAATGTACATTCCTGGCCCCATACAAATCATATTATCTGTATATACAGTATATCTATATGTTAAAATAGAAAAGATAATCAATGTACATTCCCTAGTCCCATATACAATATCAGATTCTGTATATACAGTATATCTATATGTATCAACATAGAAAGATAATCAATGTACATTCCTAGGCCCCTACAATATCATATTATCTGTATATACAGTATATCTATATGTATAAACATAGAAAAGATAATCATTCCACATTCCTAGGCCCCATACAATATCACTTATCTGTATATACAGTATATCTATATGTATAAACATAGAAAGATAATCAATGCCATTCCTAGGCCCCATACAATCTCATATTATCTGTATATACAGTATATCTATCTGTATACTCTAGAAAGAGTAATCATGTACATTCCTAGGCCCCATACATATCCATAATTATCTGTATATACAGTATATCTATATATATATAAACATAGAAAGATAATCATGTACATTCCTAGGCCCATACAATATCATATTATCTGTATATCGTCAGATATCAATATATAAACATAGAAAGTAATCAATGTACATTCCTAGGCCCCATACAATATCAATATTATCTGTATATACAGTATATCTATATATATAAACATAGAAAAGATACAATGCACATTCCTAGGCCCCTAATCATCACATTATCTGTATATACAGTATATCTATATGAAAACAGAAAAGATATCATGCACATTCCTAGGCCCCATTCAAGATCATATATCTTATATCCTGTAATCATTATATATATGACACATAGAAAAGATAATCAATGCACATTCCTAGGCCCATACAATATCACATTATCTGTATATACAGTATATCTATATGTATAAACATAGAAAAGATAAATCATGCACATTCCTAATGCCCCATACAACATATCATATTATCTGTATATACAGTATATCTATATGTATATACACAAGAAAGATAATCAAGTACATTCCTAGGCCCCATACAATATCATATTATCTATATATACAGTATACTATATAATATAAACATAGAAAAGATAATCAATGCACATTCCTAGGCCCCATACAATATCACATTATCTGTATATACATATATCTATATGTATAAATAGAAAGATAATCAATGCACATTCCTAGGCCCCATACAATATCATATTCTCGTATATACAGTATATCTATATGTAATCATCATAGAAAGATAATCAATGTACATTCCTAGGCCCCATACAATATCATATTATCTGTATATACAGTATATCTATATATATATAAACATAGAAGATAATCAATGTACATTCCTAGGCCCCTACAAATATCATATTATCTGTATATCCGTATACTATTTATATAAACAATAGAAAGATAATCAATGCACATTCCTAGGGCCCCATACAATCATATTATCTGTATATACAGCATATCTATATATAAAACATAGAAAAGTAAATCAATGTACATTCCTGGGCCCCATACAATATCATATTATCTGTATTACAGCATACTATATGTATAAACAGAAAAGATAATCAATGTACATTCCTAGGCCCCATACATCTCATATTATCTGTATATACAGTATATCTATATGTATAAACATAGAAAAGATATCATGTACATTCCCTAGGCCCCATACAATATCACATTATCTGTATATACATATATCTATATATATAACATAGAAAAGATAATCAATGTACATTCTTAGGCCCCATACAATATCATTTAATCTGTATATAAGTATCTATATGTAATACACATGAAAAGATAATCAATGTACACTTCCTAGGCCCCATCACATATCATATATCTGTATATACAGTTAATCTATATATATAACATAGAAAGATAATCAATGTACATTCCTAGGCCCCATACAATATCATATTAATCTTGTATATACAGTATATCTATATATATAAACATAGAAAAGATAATCTAATGTACCTTCCTAGGCCCCATACAATATCACATTATCTGTATATACAGTTATCTTAAAGTGATAAAACATGGAAAATAATCAATGTACATTCCTAGGGCCCCATACCAATATCACATTATCTGTATATTACAGGATATCTATATTTATAAACATAGAAAGATAATCAATGTACATTCCTGGCCCCATACAATATCACATTATCTGTATATACAGTATACTCTATATGTATAACCATAGAAAAGATAATCAATGTACATTCCTAGGTCCCATACACTATCATATTACTCTATATACAGTATATCTATATGTATTAACATAGAAAAGATAACTCAATGAATTCCTAGGCCCATACAATATCATATTATCTGTATATACAGTATATCTATAGTAAATAAGAAAAGATAATCAATACACTTCCTAGGCCCCATACAAATATCATATTATCGTATATACAGTATATCTATATGTATAAAATAGAAAAGATAATCAATACACATTCCTAGGTCCCACAATACATATTATCTGTATATACAGTATATCTATTATATAAACATAGAAAAGATAATCATTCACATTCCTGGCCCCATACATATCACATTATCTGTAATACAGTATATCTATATGTATAAACATAAAAGAAATCAATGTACATTCCTGGCCCATACATATCACTTTCTGTATATACAGTAGCTATATGTATAACATGAAAGATAATCATTACATTCCTAGGTCCCATACACTATCATATTATTCTCTATATACAGTATATCTCTATGTATAAACATAGAAAAGATAACAATGTACATTCCTAGGTCCCATACACTATCATATTATCTCTATATACAGTATATCTATATGATCTAAACATAGAAAAGATAATCAATGTCCATTCCTAGGCCCCATACAATATCATATTATCTGTATATACAGTATATTCTATATGTATAAATATAGAAAGATAATCAATGCACATTCCTAGTCCCATCCATATCATATTATCTGTATATCAGTATATCTATATTGTATAAATATAGAAAAGATAATCAATCCACATTCCTAGGCCCCCATACAATATCATATTATCTGTATATACAGTAATATCTTATGTATAAATATAGAAAAGATAATCAATGCACATTCCTAGGTCCCATACAATTCATATTATCTGGTATATACAGTAATATCTAGATGTATAACATAAGAAAAGATAATCAATGTACATTCCTAGGTCCCATACAATATCACATTATCTGTATATCAGATTCATAATGTATACAACAATAGAAAAGATATCAATTGCACATTCCGGGTCCCATACATATCATATTATCTGTATACAGTATATCTATATTTATAAACATAGAAAAGATAATCATGTACATTCCTAGCCCCATACAAATATCATATTATCTGTTATACAGTATATCTATATGTATAAACATAGAAAGATAATCAATGCACATTCCTGGGTCCCATACAAATTTATTATCTGTATATACAGTATATCTATGTATAAACATAGAAAAGATAATCAATGCACATTCCTAGGGGCCCCATACAATATCATATTTATGTAATATACAGTATATCTATATGTATAAACATAGAAAGATAATCAATGTACATCCTAGGCCCCATACAATGTATCTTAATCTGTCTATACAGTATATCTATAATTATAAACATAGAAAAGATAATCAATGTACATTCCTAGGGCCCCATACAATATCATATTATCTGTATATACAGTATATCTATATGTAAAATAACATAAAAGATAATCAATGTACATTCCTAGGCCCTAACAAATATCATATACTGTATATACAGTATATCTATATGTATAAAACATAAGAAAAGATAAATCAATGGTACAATTTCCTAGGCCCCATACATATCATATTATCTGTATATACAGTATAGCTATATATATAACATAGAAAGATAATCAATGTACATTCCTAGCCCCATACAATATCATTTATCTGTATATACCGTATATCTATATATATAAACATAGAAAAGATAATCAATGTATCATTCTAGTCCCATACAATATCATATTATCTGTATGTACAGTATATCTATATATATAATATATATATAACATAGAAAGATCATCATGTACATTTCCTGGGGCCCATACAAATCATATTATCTTATAAGATCAGTAATATCTATATATATAAACCTAAAGATATCAATGTACTTCTAGGCCCCATACAATATCTATTATCTGAATATACGTATATCTATATGTATAGCTGAAAATATAATCATGTACTTCTGGGCCCCATACAATATCATATTATCTGTATACCAGTAATCTATATATATAAACATAGAAAAGATAATCAATGTATATTCCTAGGCCCCATACAATATCACATTATCTGTATATACAGTATATCTATATGTATAAACATAGAAAAGATAATCAGTGTACATTCCTAGGTCCCATACAATATCATATTATCTGTATATACAGTATATATATATATATATATATATATATAAACATAGAAAAGATAATCATGTACATTCCTAGGTCCCATACAATTCATATTATCTGTATATTCAGTATTCTATTATATAAACATAGAAAGATAATCAATGTACATTCCTAGGCCCCATACAATATCATATTATCTGTATATACAGTATATCTATATGTATAACATAGAAAGATAATCATGTACCTTCCTAGGCCCCATACAATATCATATTATCTGTATATACAGTATATCTATATATGTATAAACATAGAAAGATAATCAATGTACATTCCTAGGCCCCATACAAATATCATATTATCTGTATATACAGTATATCTATATGTATAACATAGAAAAGATAATCATGCACATTCCTGTCCCATACAATTCACATATTATCTGTATATACAGTATATCTATATATAAAAAAACATAGAAAAGATAATCAATGTACATTCTAGGTCCCATACAATATATATTATCTGTATATACAGTATATCTATATATATATAAACATAGAAAAATAATCAATGTACATTCCTAGGCCCCATACAATACAATTATCTGTAATACAGTATATCTATATGTATAAACATAGAAAAGATAATCAATGTACATTCCTGGGCCCCATACAATATCATATTATCTGTAATATACAGTATATCTATATGTTAAAACATAGAAAAGATACATCAATTCACATGCCTAGGCCCCATACAATATCATATTATCTGGATATACGTATATCTTATATATAAACATAGAAAAGATAATCATGTACATTCCTAGGCCCCATACAGTATCATATTATCTGTATATACAGTATATCTATTAATCTACACATAGAAAAGATAATCAATGTACATTCCTGGGCCCCATACAATATCATATTATCTGTATATACAGTATATCTATATGTATAAACATAAAAAGATTCAATGCACATTCCTAGGCCCCATACAATATCATATTATCTGTATATACAGTATATCTATATGTATAACATAGAAAGGATAATCAATGTACTTCCTAGTCCCATACAATATCATTTATCTGTATATACAGTATATCTATATATATCAAACATAGAAAAGATCAATGTACATTCCTAGGTCCCATACAATATCAATTAATCTGTATCTACAGTATACTATATATAACACTAGAAAGATAATCAATGTACATTCCTAGGCCCCTACATACCTATTATATCTGTATATACAGTATTCTTATATATAAACATAGAAAAGATAATCATGTACATTCCTAGGCCCCATACATATCATATTATCTGTATATACAGTATATCTAGATGTATACATAGAAAGATAATCAATGTAATTCCTGGGCCCCCATACAATCTCATATTATCTGTATATACCGTATATCTATATGTTAAACATAGAAAAGATAATCAATGTCATTCCTAGGCCCCATACAATATCATATTATCGTAAATACAGTATATCTATATGTATAAACATATAAAAGTAATCAATGTAACTTCCTAGCCCCATACAATATCATATTATCTGTATATACAGTATATCTATATGTATAAACATAGAAAAGATAATCAATGTACATTCCTAGGTCCCCTACAATATCATATTATCTGTATATACAGTATATCTATATGTATAACATAGAAAGAAATCAATGTACATTCCTAGGCCCATACAATATCATATTATCTGTATATACAGTATATCTATATATGTATAAACATAGAAAGATAATCAATGTACATTCCTAGGTCATACAATATCATCAATTATCTGTATATACAGTATATCATATGTATAAACATAGAAAAGATAATCATGTACATTCCTAGGTCCCATACAATATCATATTATCTGTATATCCAGTATATCTATATGTATTAAACATAGAAAAGATAATCATGTACATTCCTAGGCCCCATACATATCATTATCTGTATATACAGTATATTCTATATTGTATAGAACATAGAAAAGATAACAATGTACATTCCTAGGCCCCATACATATCATATATCTGTATATACAGTATAACTATATGTATAAACATAGAAAAGATAATCAATGTACATTCCTCGGGCCCCATACAATATCATATATCTGTATATACAGTATATCTATATGTATATAAACATAGAAAGCATAATCAATGCACATTCCTAGGCCCCATACAATATCACATTATCTGTTACAGTATATCTATATATATAAACATGAAAAGATAATCAATGTACATTCCCTAGGCCCCATACAATATCATATAATCTGTATAACAGTATATCTATATGTATAAACATGAAAGATATCAATTTGTAATTCCTGGGCCCCATACAATATCATATAATCTGTAAATAGTACAGTATATCTATGTATACACACTAGAAAGATAATCAATGCAACATTGCCTAGGCCCCGTACAATCTCATATTATCTGTATATACAGTATATCTACCTATTTATAAACCAGACTCCCAGTTTATACAGACACCCCCAGTTTATACAGACACCCCCAGTTTATACAGACACTCCCAGTTTATACAGACACCCAGGCCCAGTTCATGCACAGACTCATTTAATATAGAAACCCAACGTTTAAACAGAGACCCTGAGTTTATTTAGAAACCCTCAGTTTAAACAGACACCCACAGTTTAAAGAGACGCCCTCAATTTAGAGATCCTCAGTTATTATAATACAAAGACCCCCCATTTATACAGAGGGAGCCCCAGTTTATACAGACCCCCAGTTTATACAGAGACCCCCAGTTTATACAGACATCTCCGGTTTATACAGAGACCCCCAGTTTATACAGAGAGACCCCCAGTTTATACAGAGTCTCGTTATAACTGGGGGTCTCTCTGATTAAGGGGGTTCCTCGAATAAAACTGGGGGTCTCTCTGAATAAACTGGGGGGTCTCTCAGTATAAACTGGGGGGGTCTCTGTTATAAACTGGGGGTCTTTAGTGGGGATAGGGGTGGGGGAGGGGTTTGTGGCGTTTTTTTCCGGACGTTTGTATTAAAGTTTTGGGTTTCTTCATCCATCCAGTCAGGTATATCTGTAATATTCACTCATCCAGTCACGGTATACTTGTAATTCATCCATCCGGTCACGGTATATCTTAATATTCATCCATCCAGTCACGGTAATATCTGTAATATTCTATACAGATATAATACACACATATAAATACATATACAGATATAACACACACATATAAATACATATACAGATATAAAACACACACATATAAATACATATACAGATATAATACACACATATAAATACATATACAGATATAAAACACACACATATAAATACATATACATATATAAATACATATACAGATATAAAACACACACATATAAATACATACCGTACATACCAGTTTTACTTGGTTCCATAACATGACTAAACCTTCATATACTGTAAATATAAAAATTTCCTCCTTTATTTATATAATTTATATATTTAATAACCATCTATGTATTTATCTCCCTCCTATTGTATTTCATTACTGTACAGCGCTGCGCCCCCTAGTGGCACTTTATATATAAACTATACATGTAAATATTGGTATTAGCTCCCACCCTGCTACCAAGGGACAGTACGCAGTCCAGCCACCAGGTGTCAGCAACGTTTATCATGTAATTTGCCAGAATCCAAGATGGCAGCTTCTGACACTATAGGGATATTCTGACATTAGTAAAGATGGCCCCTGACTGGAAACATGCTGCCAGAATTCAAAATGGCTGCTGAGTTCAAGTTTATAGTTTAGCCAGTAAGAAAGATGTCCGCAGAGGGGAAATAGCACTTCCTGGTTGCTCTGTAGCTGCCATAATGACCAGGGCAGAGTTCCTAGCAGGGAAGTTGGTGCAGTTGGTGGCAGGTAAGTGACCTGGATCCCCTGAACATTGACCCCCAACAATCCCACTATTAACACCTTCCTGTCTCCCCCATATCCCCTGGAACATGAACCCAGTAATTCCCCTGTCAGGGTGACAGTCCTGCCCCAAGAGCTCACAATCTATATGACCCCGAACCACCACCCCTTCCCATTCACCGACCAGAATAAATACACACAATAGAAGGATTGTGGGATCACTTGTTATTATCAATGCACATTCCTGGGCCCCATACAATATCATATTATCTGTATATACAGTATATCTATATATATAAACATAGAAAAGGTAATCAATGCACATTCCTAGGCCCCATACAATATCATATTATCTGTATATACAGTATATCTATATGTATAAACATAGAAAA
>JAACNH010002678.1:0-36574 GCA_019447015.1 Hymenochirus boettgeri
TCCAGGTCATGTAACCGTATTCATACATAGTTAGGTTTGGTATTCATCATCCAGGTCAATGGTAATCACTGTAATATTCACCAGCCACCTAGTCATGGGTATATCTGTAATATTCATCCATCCAGGAGGTATATATCTGAAATCTTCATCCATCCAGGTCACGGTTATATGCTGAATATTCATTCATCCAGGTCACGGTATATCTGATAATATTCATTCATCCAAGTCATGGATATATCTGTAATATTCATTCATCCAGGTCAAGATTATATCTGTAATATTCATCCATCCAGTCATGACGGTATATCTGTTAATCTTCATTCATCCACGAGTCATGGGTTATATTGTAATATTCATTCATCCAGGGCATGGATATCTGTATATTCATCCAATTCAGGTCATGGATGCTTGTGTGTATTCAATTCAGATCCAACGGACTTGAATAGTTTATAGTCTAGTTGTTCTCTAATCATAACAATAGGCATGGATTTAGGAACCCTTTGTGAATGTTATTTTCTTCCACCCATTACATTAAAAAAACATTGGTTTTATTGCCCATCATTTAATTTCCTTTTTAACATTAGTACAAATTCAAATGTTAAAATAGTCTTATCCTGGCGAGACTCACCATTGTTTTGGTGGAAAGACTTAAGTTTTTAAGGGGAAATATCCCTTTCTCTGCCAGCCTGATAATTTCATGCCAATATTGAAGCAGAGAAGAATTTTAAAAAAGCGTAGATAAAAATAATTAAAGGAAAGATATCACTATATAAAACTCCAGGTAAAATAATAATAAAATCAAGTAATAATTTCTGGCCATAAAATCCATGCAGGAACCCTGACTTAAAGACTCTGCATATCAATATATAACTCAGGTTCACATCAATATAAAATCAGTAATATTTCCTGCCATTTAAATCCATTGGCAGGAACCCTGCTTCCTAGCTATGATAAAAACAAAACCTTTGCTGTGGTTCCTGCTTAGGAACAATGTAGTTCTTTGGCAGCTCTCCAAAATATGGAAAAATATTAAATCGTTCCAGATTTCTTCCTTCGCTGATTACCAAGGTTGCAGTATCCTAACTTTGACAATGACAGCAAATATAAGAAGTATTGTACCATGACTACAATATAAAGTTATTATTATTGGTCCATTCGCCATGGAAGTAGTAAGATGGTCCCTCCCCCATGCAGTCAACTCAAGGATGTACAAGTAATCAAGGAACTGACATCACGGCCAATGACTGCTTGTTTCACCGGTTGACCCCCCTGCATATGCACAAGCTCATAAAAAGCTCACTGAGCAGATTAGGGGAGCGAGGACAGATACACTTTTCTGGCTACAATCACATGGTAAAGGTCTAATAAATTGGTAGTTGGGTTACGGGCCAGATAAGCTGACAAAGTCACCATTTTTTTTTTGAACGGTGTGGACATGCCACTTTCACTTTACTACTGATTCTGAGAACCCTGATGGGTTATTGCAACATGCATACTGTAACCCTTGGCTCGATAGAAGTAGTTGAATTGAAGGCTTATTACCCTTGATCTTCGAGGATTACTTAACACGAGAACAAGAATTAAACATGAGTAGAGAGCAATTACATTTCAGGTCACAGGTCTTTCTGACACATAAAACTCTCCCTATCTCCCTTAGATGATACATACCAGAGATGGTAGAACTTCCTGAAGTTCAGTTTGTTTTCGACTCTCTGAACTGGAAGTAAAAGTTTTGAAAAGCTCAAAAACGAACCCATTAAGTCAGTGGGAGAGAAATAGATTTGAAAAGTTTGGCATTTAATTACAATAAAATATCATGTACTTACTGTAAATGGCATTGCGGAACATTGCCATATCACCACAACATGTTATAAACACTACGGAGTCGCCCTAACACGAACTAACGGGGGCAATTGGTCGTGTGTCTCACATGCTAGCATTCAAGCGTTTTTTTGGCCTATTTGCAGGTGAACCCCGAAACAAAACATTTGTAGGGGTACCGAAACCAAAGGATACATTCGAGGAGTTTACCGAAATTGAACGATACATTCGCAGGTATTAACGCTTATGAGAATTTGAATAATTGTCGACAAGCTCCTAAAGTTCGAAAAAACCCAAATAGTTTAGTTAGTTGGAGTTCAGGAAGAGTTTCGTCCGAAAAAAAAGTCAAACTTGATTTAGGGTCCATCTATAAACCTAAACACAAAAACAAATGAGTGGAGTCCGTGTTTTCCAGTGAGGAGACGCAATCAGATGAGCTTGCAAATATACTATGGCTTGTGAGAGTTCTCATTCCTCCAGATCTGGTTATGAAATAGCACTATGCAATCACGCCCTTAACACCTCTGTGCGTGAATGATATGCTAATTGGGATTTCCAGGCATGGTACATGAACTGCACCACAGCTCTTGTACGAGTATTTCATGCAATTGAGACAGCCCAGTCAGGATGACATAGCGAAAGGTCTTCAAGAAACTAAACTTCAGTCCAGTTAGATTCTAATAATACAACAAATATTCAAATATCTCTGTTTGTTTTTAATAAGACCAGATGAGAACCCCATAGGACAAGGTCTTTATGGTATGACTCCTTACATGATTATGTGCCTTTGAAATTATCCTGGCAAATCAAATAATCTAGCGGGGGAATGGGGACTTTAATTATGCGGGGCCAAACACATGGAAGTGTCTCCTTTCTGTTTGTAGTGGCTCTGAGCATACGTACAGGCCTTATGTGCATGCAAATGTTTCAGTGCTGATGGTTTGAAAATAGTGCCAGATAGTAGTCAGTGTGGAGGGAGTTGTTTAATGTCCGCCACACTCATTTCCAATAAACTCCCGCTGAAGGACGAGATGCAAAGAAAGCTTAGACTTTGCTGATGGAGCCGAATATCAAGTAAGGTCGGACTAACTGTGGCTATGGTGTAGTGAACATCAACAGCAACACCCCCCCCCAGGGCAGAATAAATCTCCGCCCGTCCGTTCCCTGAAAAATCACACAATTGTCGTGTACTTCACTGCTAATATGTTTATATCCAGATGCTCTATAACATAGTAGAGAATAACGCGAACCTTCATAAGTTCGGTCCATTTTCCAAATTCTAACTTCAAAAAAAGTTTCCCAAAAGTTCGAAATCGACCCTATAAACGTCAATGCGAGTCGTATTAAAGTTCGATGAGCTTTAAATCAGGGATTCATAATTTCTGATTATTATTGATAGCTTGTATTGTATCTTATGTGCAAATTAATAATATCGAATATTATGTGGATCATTTGTATAAAGTAATATTATGTTATCTATATGAAGATCTGGAATAATCAGTCATAGTGAGGTATATATAGTATATTAATGATAATCATTATGTTTTTCCTTGATTTTGGAATTTATAAGTTGACAGTTTGTGGGTAGATCATTATATATATTATATCTGAATAAAGTCATAGTGGGATATAATAATTTATATTATATTAAGTAATCATGGAGATATTTTTTGAATATACATTATGTGGGTTATCATATAATTATATATATCTGAATAATTCATTATGTGGAGGTGATCATTATTATTATATTATCTGAATAATTATGTGGGTATTAATTTAGTATATTAATATTTTTTAATATTTCATCGATTTTATGGGTATATCTTTTATCTTATGGGTAATCATTTTTTTTGTAATTTATTTTTTATTCTATGCTTGATTTTAATGTATATTATTATTTCTTTTTGTTTGTTTTATTTGTGGTTATTTGTATTTATCATTTTTATTGTTTTTTTTTATATTTTATTATTTTTTTTTCTTATTATGTGGGTTTATATAGATTATAATTAATATTAGTATGCTGAAGTAATTCATTATGTGGGTCATCATATATATTATATTATATATGAATATATTATTGTGGGTATTATCATTAGTATTATATATATACTGAATAATCATTATGTGGGTATATCATCTATATACTATATCTGAAAATAATTATATGGTGGGATATCATCATTATATTATCTGAATATCATTATGTGGGTATAGCTAAATGATACATTATTCTGTTTGAGTTATAGTCTATTATCATTATATTTATATCTGGAATAGATAGTATTTGGGTAGTATATTATATTATATGTATAATCTGAATAATCATTATGTGGGTATATATCTATATTATATTAATCTGAATAATACTATTATGTGGGTTACTATACATCTATATGTATGCATATCTGGATAAATATATATTTGGGTATTATATATTATATGTATATAATCTGAATGAATCAATTATGTGGGTATATGTCATTTATATTAATCTATAATAAATTGCATTGTATTTATATGAATAATCATTATGTGGGTTTACCATTTATTATAATTATATCTGAATAATCATTAAGTGTGGGTATACATTTTGTCTTATTAATTATATTAAATCTGAATAAATTATGTAGGTATATCATTATTATATTAGATCTAAAATATCATATGTGGGATTATATCATATATTATATTATATCCTGAATAATCATTATGTGGAATTAGTCATTTGTAAATTATCTATATACTCCTATAACTTAGTCGGAAGCGTATTGATATTAATTAACATTAATGTAGTGGAGATATCATTATAGTTATTCTATATCTGAATAATCATTATGTGTGTATATATTATATTATATTATACTAATGAATAATCATTATGTGGAATTCATTATCATTATATTATATCTGGAATAATCATTTGTGGATATAATTACATGTGGTTATCATTACTGGTATATCCATTAGTATTAGCAAAGTATGTCTAGATAATCATTTGTCGATGGGTGTCGATTATCAATCTTGAATAAATGGTGGAGTATAGTATTAGAGTTATCTGAATATCTTGTGAATTATAATTACCAAATTGTTCTGCATGTAATCTTATTGTGGGTTATATATTAACATGTGATAGTATTATGTGTAACAGATTACCGTGATTATTATGTTGTGAGTAATCATTTGTGGGGTATATCATTATATAATTTAATTTAATATTATATGTATGGGTATTGTTCATCATGTATATAGTATTAAGTGGTGGTACTAATTATACTATTGTGTATATGTATGTTGAGTGTATAGTATATAGCCCTGAGTATTATAGTGAGATAAATATATTTGTGGTATTTATTATTATATTATATTATGTGGGTATGTTTACTTATGTAATATTATCATGTAGTAATTATGTGGTTATGTATATTATGTCATATGATAATATGTGGGGTAGGTGTTATTATGTATATATTATGTATATATCATTTATGTGGATTGTTTATATGTATATATACTATTATGTTGGATGGTTATTATGGATATATTAGTATATATTATATTAGTGTGGGTATGTTTATTATGTATTATATATGTACTATATCATTATTGTGGATATGTTTATTAGTATTATATTATGTATATATTATATTATGTTGGTAGAGTTATTATTGTATGTATATTATTATGGTATTTATTATGATAGTATTATGTTATTGTGGGTCTGTTTATTAGTATATATTATGTATATATTATTTTTATGTGTATGTTATTATGTAATATTATGTATATATTATTTTATTGTGGGTTATGTTATTGATAAATTTTATGTGGGTATTGTTCTTATGTATTATTTATGTTAGTATTTTTTATGGTTTTTATTTTATATTATGTATATATTTTTGTGGGTATGTTTATTAGTAATATTATGTATATAATTCAGATATCTGTGGAATGTTTATTATGTATATTATTATGTAGTATATGATATTATGGGGTCATGTTTATTATGTATTATTATGTATATTATATTATGTTGATGTTTATATGTTTTTATTAGTAGTTATTTATTATTATGGTATTAATGTATTATATTATGTTGGGTATGTTTATTATGTATATCATTATGTAATAGTTATATTAGTTGGTTAGTATATTATATTGATGTATAATTATTTTATTTTGTATATTATATAATATTATGGGGTTATGGTTTATTATGTATATATTAGTATATATTAGTGGGGTTGTTTTATGTATTATATATGTATATATTATAGTATTGTGGGTTATGTTATTATGTAATATTATGTATATATTATAGTATGTGGTCTGTTTATATGATATTATGTATATATTATTATTATAGTATGGGGTATGTTTTATATGTATATATTATGTATATTTTATAGTATGTGGGTATGTTTATTATGTATATATTATGTAATATTATTATGTGGGTATGTTTATTATGATATTTATATATGTGGGATGTGTTAGTTTGATGTATAATTATATGATGTGTGCGTGAAGTGTTCTCATTCATCCAGGTCATGGGTATATCTGTGTATTCAATTAGATCAACTGGACTTGGAACTGTAGTCTTGAAAGAACACTTTCAAGTCCAGTTGATCTAATTGAATACAACAGATATATATTATGTGGGTTATGTTATTATGTAATATTATTTATATATTATGTGGGGTATGTTGATGATGTATATTATATGTATGTATTATAGTATGTGGAGATACCCTTTTGGATTTATTGCACTCCTCTGACTAAGTTGACACTCAAATGACAGGTCTAGGATGGATACGGGGCAGCAAAACATGGTACTTTATCTTTTTGAACCATATGGCATGGGCACAGTCTCTCACAGTCTTACAGTTCTTTCACAGTTCTCACAGTCTCACAGTTTCCTCACATCCCTTTAGAGGAGTAACATTCCTTGTATCTTAGGCCCCAGAATTCCGGATCGGAACTACCAAGGACTTAAAGCATTTAAAAGAATCAAACGGGGGAGGTGCAATAATAAGCTTGTTAAATACGTGCTTACCGTGCCTTGTGTACAAAATTAACAAAACCCTAATGGGACATCTTAGTGACAATTCCGACAATGCAGCAACATAGTGAAAGTGATTACAGCAGGAAACATGGAAGATAAGAGGACTGCCGAGGTAAGTAGCACGAACGGAACCCAACAGAAGAGTCACACGCGCGCAGTGTAGGGCTCTTCCACCAAATCGGATGTGTGTAACGGACCAGTTACTGTGGCAGTGCTTTGACATTATTATTTGATGAGATTTATAGCGCCAACATAATCCGTAGGCTTTACAATTACATGTCAATCTAATTTTAGTTGACACAGTACAACGTAGTCAGAGGGTCGATGAGGGGTGGGGGGAACCGGAGCGCGCCAGAGGAACCCACTCAAGAACGGGGAGAACCCAACAAACGAGAGCTATGAGCATCGATTTAGCAATCGAGTCGCAAAGTATCATCATCTATTCACAAATAGCATATCACCTAGTCGAGCTAGTAGAGCAACAGCGTAGCGTAGGTAGTCGTAGCGACGAGCCAGGGAGCCTCACTTTTTATTATCATCATCCTAATTCCTACACTAGTCTTTCATCATCCTTCGTATATCGATTACGATATTTTCATTTTCATCACTAGCTATCGAGTACAGACGAGGCTATCTAGCATATCGTATACAATTAGCTAGCAAGGTTTATCTAGCTCATCGACTCTACTCAGACTCGAGTCTATCTATCGAGGAGTCTTCGCAATCTAGCCTCTCTATTACTAGCTATCGAGCATCGTACACTATCACTACGAGATATTTCGTGAGTCTGTCTGTTTGTGTCGTCGTCGTATTACATAATGGTATACTTTCGTATTTCATCTATGCTATCTATCTTCTAATGTATCTTCTCTAGTCACTATCAACATGTCTATCGCTCATCATCTATCGTATCTATCTATTATTAATCTAGTATCTATCTACATCTAGTGTTGTCTGTTGTGTTAATCTGTCTATCATATATCATCATCTTTCTTATTCATCTATCATCATCTATCATACTCATCATCGTACGAGTATCAGTCATCGATCTATCAGTACTAGCTACACATCATCTAGCCCCACGCACCTCTACTAGTACCTGATCTATCTAGAGCTAGCTGTATCATGGATGCGCACGCATGAGCATGATCTACTCGCCCCGTAGCCCTGATGAGCACGGCATCCATCTGTGTACGTATGTCTCAAGTGGTTGATTCCGAACATTTCTTCATCATAGGTATCTAACACATGTCTACATTCTATCTATCCACATCTTCGATCTGTGTCGCTCGTGTGTTAGTCGGGCTACATCTGATGCGATGTCGGGAGCGCAGCATTGCGAGACGGCTACGATAGCTATGCGGAGGCTCGACAGCAAGCGTAGTAGCAGGAGCGAGCGAGCGAGCGAGCAGCGAGCGAGCGAGCGACGAGCGAGCAAGGGGCGAGCGCCGAGCGAGCGAGCGAGCGAGCGAGGATGCGAGAGCGAGCGAGAGAGCGAGCGAGCGAGCACGAGCGAGCAGGAGCGCAGCGAGCGGGCAGCGTAGCGGAGAGAGGAGGCGAGCAGCGAGCGGAGCGAGTACGAGGAGGCTGCGAGCGAGCGAGCAAGCGTACGAGCAGGAGAATGCGAGCGAGCGAGCAGCGAGCGCGGAGCAGAGCAGTCGACAGATGGAGCGAGCACGAAGCGAGCAGTGAGACACAGCGAGCGAGGCGAGCGAGCGAGAGGCGAGAGGAGCGAGCAGCGAGCGAGCGAGCGAGGAGCGGAGGCGGAGCAGCGAGCGAGCGAGCGTAGGAGGGAGCGAGCGAGCGAGCGAGGAGCGAGCAGCCAGCGAGCGAAGTGAGCGTAGCAGGGGCGAGCATGCGAGCGAGCGAGGAAGCGAGCGAAGGAGGCGAGGGAGCGAGGAGCGAGCAAAGGGAGCGAGCAGCGAGCGAGCGAGCAGCGAGCGAGCGAGGAGACGAGCGAGCGAGCGAGAGGGCGACGCGAGCGAGCAGAGGGAGCGAGAGCGAGCGAGCGATGCGAGCGAGCGAGCGAGCGGCGAGCGAGCAAGGGAGCGAGCAGCGGCGAGCAGGCAAAGGGGACGGAGCAGCGAGGAGCAAGGGAGCCAGGAGCGAGGAGCGAGCGAGGAGCGAGCGACCGAGCGGCGAGGGAGCGAGCGAGCGAGCGAGCGAGCGAGCGAGCGATCGAGCAATCAAGGAGCGAAGCGAGCGAGCAGCGAGCAGCAGCGAGCGAGCGAGCAAGGGAGAGAGATCGAGCGAGAGAGAGGAGGCGAGCGAGGAAGCGAGCGAGCAGCGAGCGATGCGAGGGAGCAATGGAAGCGAGCGAGCGAGCGAGCGAATCGAGCGAGCGAGCGAGCGATCAGTGAGGAGGAAGCGAGGAGCAGCGAGCGAGCGGGCGGCTAGGCAGCGGAGATCGAGAAACGCAGTAGCTCACTAGCGAGCTAGCTATCTATATATCGATAGCTAGCTTATCTAGCGATGCGAGCGAGGCGAGGCGAGCGAGCTATAGCGAGCGAGCGAGCGAGACCCAGCGAGCGAGCGAGCGAGCTAGCCTGAGCGAGCGAGCGAGCAGCGAGATCGAGCGAGCAAGCGAGCGAGCGAGAGCAGATCGAGCGAGACGAGCGAGCGAGCGAGCGAGCGAGCGAGCGAGCGAGCGAGCGAGCGAGTCGAGCGAGCGAGAGCGCGCAGAGAGCGAGAGATGGACGTAGCGAGGCGAGTAAGCGAGCGAGCGAGCAGCCGCTATCTAAGGGTAGCGTAGGCAGCGAGCTATGCATCTAGCTATCGATCCTACGATCGAAGCTATAGGAGACTAGCGAGCTAGAAACCTATCGAGCATCGATCTAGCGAGTATCTAGCGATCACTGTCTATCACAGCTATCATGGTATATCTGTATATCTCTCATCCGATCTATCTATCTATTATGATCTATCTCTATCTAATCTATCTATCCATCCACCCCCCTCTCTTGTCTGTCTGTCTATCTGTCTATCTCACCTCCCTCTAGTTTTTTAGCTGCTATAATTTTCTCCTCCCCATGTTATCTGTTATTATTCTTCTGGCTCATAAGCAGAAAAATCTAAGCTCTAACCTTTTTTGTTGATATAAAATATCTGGTTAATACACGAACGTACTGAAAAAGACTGAATCGGCGTTTATATTCAATGGAGATGAAAACTAATCAAATCAGATCTGCCGACTAACTGCAAGAAAACTATTGACTACTGAAATCTTCTTTCACATTAAGGTTAACATCTGGTATGAACATTTTGGCATAACACAAAGCACAAAATATAGACACTATGGAGTTGTATTTACTAGCATTCTCTTCTGAATAGGAACAAGAAAATATATCTGTGTTGTCATTTGAGACACGCTGATCTTAGTCTTAACGGACATTTTTTTCCCCCTTGACTGTGATTTTGTAATGAAAAAAGAAATGACTGGATATTGATCTGCCAGACTAGAATCATCTGGTTAGCACATCTCCGCATCTCTTTATTTGTTATTTGTTTTTTCTGCTTTCCACCTTTTTGAAGGATGTATTTTAAATATACGATACATGAGGAATAACTTGACTCTCCGTAATTATGGTTTCATATCAGTTTTCTTGACTTTTCCCCTTACAGTGCGAGGGTCATATAGAGGAACTTGACGGGAATGGATTTGGGAATGTCCAACCATAGTAGATTTAACTGGGTTCCCCAAAAGGTTTTAAATTATATATAGTCGTGGGCAGAGATGGGATCTGGGTCCCATCCAGAAACTCCAATACAGAAACTCTTGGTTCTGAAATCCGAATCTTCCGTCGAAACCAGGAAATTCAGGTCTTCGGAGGCTATTTTCTATAATTACCAAACGTTGGAGGATTATCGAACATTCAAGGCTATTTCGAAAATCTTCAAAAAGTTTGGTATTCCGAAAGTATGTTCCGTTTTCAGATTTTCGACTTCGGATTTTCCAAGATCAGTTGACAGTTTTTGCCATCTCTAGTTGTGGGGTGTGGGGGAATGTGGGGACATTAAATGTTCCAGTCATGGAAGTGAATTTAGAAAGATTTGGTGATTGTGCTCTAAGTTTTCCAATCACAGCCATGGCAGTTAAAATAATACTCACCTACCGTGGACCAGCAGAGTTGATCTGCCATTTTTTTTTCTCGTCTAGAAGGTTCATGTCCAGTCAAGCCTGATTAATCTGCTGCAAGACTTGAATGATCCCAAATAACACAATAACAGCTACACCTGTTTATCAAGTCAGTCCATAGCCCTCCCCTTTCTCCTGTCTCTGCTGAAAAGGAGCATTAATAAAATAGTAAACAAAGAGGGTCCTATTCTAAATCAGAGCTGCAGGCAACGAAGAATAACTTGGGCCCTGGAGAAGAGGGATTTTCAGTTTAATTTATGGAATTTTCTGTACACAGACGGGGCAGAGAAAGCTGACTTAAGCTGAGAAATTCAAGAAGACAGGGCTTTGTCTAAATAATTCTTTTATTTCCAATGAATATCTTAGATTTCTACTTAATCCTTATGAAGGGTTCACATCACCAAATGAGAGATAACACCCACTCTATCCGTATTTGGGTTGTTGCACTCAGCCAATGTAGTGATAACTGAAGCCGATGACACAGTCAGGGCAATTTACATATTATTTAACATGCCCCCACCGAATGGTCGTATCACAGCCCATAAAACTAGGTACACACTATACAATCTCTCCTCCTGACTGACGGTTCAAGGCTTTCGACGGTCGGCCAGAAGGAAGGACTGACGGTCACGGCAAAAGCAGCCACGTTGACAGTTAGGCGCAAACAATCTGTGGTCTAAGAGGACCGCACGATCGGTTGTGATTTTCGACTTGTCGATTGTTCACCGAAACAGTCACGGGCGCCAAAAAGCTGCCATAAATAATTCGGCCCGCCCGACGCCCGCCGAATTATTGCATCATGTGTACCCAGTAAAGGGGCTCCTCAATGAGATATCAATATGCGCTGCACAGTAGTGGAAAGGTTAAGTCTGGAAATATTTCCCTAAATCTAGGAAATGCCTCAGGCCCGGTACACACAGGACCCGTTAAACATATAGATAGGGATATTCAGATTGACTTACTGACCTCAAATTGCTTCCAATTTGAACAATAATAAGTTGGTATATTTCAACCAGTTGTGGTGATCTTCAATCACTTGCATTCTGCCCTCATTGTATACCAGGACAAACTGCAGAAGGAAAGTGTTCCCCTTACAGGAACATTGCGGACACTGATGATTACACAAAATAATGGAGACATATTGTAAAGCCAACTATCTGTGTCTACAGAAGGTAAATAGTGCAGCTGTCAAGGGCAATTATAGTGTCCCACAAAGTATGCAGGGTTAGACATAATCAGTGTTTGTCCTGTATCCAATCACAATAAAATAGCAGTGATAAAGGAAGTTCCCTTATAAAAAACTCCAATATAGGGTACGAATCACATACATAAAATAATCAAACAGTTATTAGGTAGTAAAAATATATATAGTGTATCAAGTCCAAAGTAGTTGTACTCTTACCTGTCCAAACAACTGACCACCAGCAACAAGTAGACCACATAGACCCAACGCACAACAAAGCAAGGCTGAAGTCCGCACCAACAGAAGCCCCTCTCCCGTGAGCGAGCAGGTCAGGTAACTCACAATGCCCCCGAAAAATGAACCCGGTTTCTCACCTCAGTATTCTCTCTCACTAGTGCCGCACAAGCTGACAGGGAAAGGAGTCTGGCCTGCTACCTTCACCGCAAGGGTCCACACTCCGGAACAGTCCGGTCCTCTCACTACCGACGCTGGATGTGGGGAAACAATCTCTCCAAGGCCGCAGGGTCGCCATATCCCCCATACCAGTTTCAAAGTTGTGCTCATAGTGTAGACCACGAATCTTTCCAGACTGTCCAATGGGAAGATGTGCTTCTTGAAGGGCCTGTTCTTCCATCGAACATGTGCTGGACTATAGAAGTAAGAAAGGAGAATGCCGCGCTAACAGGTTTGCTATCAGTTAACTCCATATTAGCGCCAGAGCGCGGGTTACGCTCGCAATTTAATTCGCATTTGTACTACTTTTAGCGCATTATTTCATGAAAATCACACTGAGGTAAATTCCTTTGGGAATTTACCACGTGCGGTATGTGATATCGAATCGGTGGAAGGGAGATTTGCCCGTGAGTGATAGCGGCTCTGGGTAAATCTCCCCCAGTGTGTTTAATAATAGGTTTATATTTCATGTATTCCAATGACTAGAATTGTAGTCCATTTATTATTCTGTTGATAGGTGGGATATTCCAATACTGACAAATTAACACATTGGGGCTATTTAATGGACTTCTTTCCCCATAGCCATAGCATTTATATCTCACTAGACTCTGGATCAATACAGTTGTCATCTTATTGGTTAAAAAACCCCCAAAAATGAATTATTAATTCTGCTTGTAAGGTGTCACATTCCAAAACCCACAGAGCCGTTTGCTGCAAAATGCCTATTTATTAAGGTTTAGAGGTGGTTTTAAGATGTGAATTGATTTGCTCCTCTAGGTAATTAGCCTACATTAAATGTATATAAATAAATATTCAGGGTTATTCAATAAAAGTTCTTATTGTTTAAAATGGTGCTAATTTTACCTCAACCAATCAGATCTTATTTAACATTTGAAAGCTAACATCTGATTGGTTGGGCAAAATTAGCACCATTTTAAACAATAGAAACTTTTATTGAATAACCTGAATGGCTTTATTACCACAATAGACGATTCTTTGTGAAATAACTAGTATAGCGGGAATAATAATATCATCTGAAATGGATAAAATGCTAAGACAACGCAGGGAAAATGATGGCCCCATCCCACAAAGAAAAGGTACTTTGAGAAATCTGTATCCCACAATTCAAAGCCACATTTCTAAGCCACATTCTGCCAGCCAAATGAACCCACTTGACATGCGTTTCCCTTAGTAATTACCATAACCAATTTAATTGGTCTCTTACATTTCTTCCAAGTAATGTCGTTAACCAATGAGTGAGAGTCAACAGCATGTAAAGGCAGCTCATTAATTAAAGAGTTAAAGTACAAAGTGCATGTACACCAGGTTACTTTAAACATTAATTAATAATCCCAATTGACAGTTTTTTGTTATCACTAAACAACATACAAACATATATTATTTCCCAGTCACTTGTGATTTCTGATGGAATAAAGTTGAATGAAACTTGCCTGAAGCTATCTGCTTGTAGATTCCATTTAGGAAGTTAATGTATGAGTCAGGTCTGTCAAAATGTATTTTAAGTTTTGTCCTAAAACAGTTAAATGAATGTCTGTTCACACCTACATCATTTCCATTTCAATATATCTTAAGGGGCTAGGTCTTATTCACATTAACAAATTGGTGCTTGAGCTAAGCACACCAAGATGCCAGAAGATACTCTGTACAGCCAGCATTAGAGTCAATTTGGTCATACCAAGATAAATACAGGCACAAACACTGTAAAATCCACATAGCGTCACGAAACGCGTAAGGCGGTTACTCTGCTCTGTTACCTTCCCTACCTATCTACATGGCACAGCGTTTCTTTGCATGCGTAAGTTCTTTTAATAGTTGGATTAAAGTGAAGTTTTATCTATACGTGGAACCAACTCAATAGAGATGGGCGAACCTTTGAACGTTGGTCCGTTTTCGAACTTTCGAACTATATGGAAAGTACGACCCATAAGTCAATGGGTGTCAAATAGTTCGAAAATTTCTAATGAACTACAATTAAATATCAATGGTAACTTAATGTAAATGGCTGTGGGACCTGGGAAATGGTCTGGGGAACATGTTTGAATACCAGGACGCGTTTGCGCCTAGGTACAATGTATTAACTCACGCAGTCGATACTCGCGTATAGGTATAATAGGCATTTTACTCGACATTTGAACGGTCGACATTCGATATTTATCGAAAGTCCGAAAATATCGAAAATCTAGTCCATCTCTAACTACAGTTATTATATGGAAAATGTCATGGCCTTATACACTCAAAAATATTATTATTATATTATATATTATACTATTATAACGCTTTATAAATATTAACAAAGACATAAACAATGATGTCACGTTATTTATTAATGATGTCAGTCTATTTATTAATGATGTCACGTTCTATTATTAAGGTGGGGACTATAAGACATGAATTTTGCCCCAAAATGTTAAACCCTCTCCCATTTATAATGGGCTAGATGTATAGTTTGTGTGCCATGTCAATAACTGCAATAACCCTGTGACCTGACTAGACACACTTGATATTTTAATGCTAAAAAAATCTTGTAATCTCCAGTGTGCTGGAGGCATTAGGCTCATCGAATTCCATTCAATGAAGAATTCAATCTCTGGGTAGAATGCTTGGAAGTGGGCGTTCAAGCAAAAATTTTATGGCTGGAAAAAAACAAAACAAGAACCATTAGACAATGAATCTGCTAGATACATTGAACATAAATAGATTTCTATTCCTTCATGCACCGATCAGGGGTCAGGCAAGAATATCTCAATGGAAATGCTTCTAGGGGGTACGGGACTTCTGCTTTTAGTTTAGCAGGCAGGGAATGAGTGGGAGTTTGTAACAACTGTGCAGGACTAATTATAAGGATTCAGTCTCCTGGTAGTAGGAATGTATTACCTGCAGTCAAGGATGCATAAAATATCAAGAACCAGAAGGAGTCTCAGGAAGCCAATACCAGAGTGAATTCAAGCCCTATCCTTAGTGTATACCCACAATCCAGGCCCATGCTGGGAGACTAATCACTTGTCCATTCTTTAGTGCCTAATCAATCTGTGAATAGGAAAACTTACAATGCTGAGTATGAATTAGAGGGGAATAAATGTGGACGCAGACTTCTTTTCTCTCTCTTTTTTTTTTGCAACAATACCTAACTGGGCTTTTCAAATAGGGCAAACCGAAAGACAAAGAAGCAACGGAAATTGGAGTAACTTTTGGAGGTCTAGGCAGTTCCTGTCAATACAAAGTTAGTTCCATAATACTGGCAACGGCCTCTTTTTGACATGGATTTTTTGTCTGAAATAGATCAATTGTTCCTAGAGAAGAAAAAAAAAGAAAAGCAAAATAAATAAGTCATGAAAATGATAGATATTTTGCGAGTGTGTGTATTCTCCTCAATCAAGGTGGCCCCGTTTGCTCTAAAGTTTTGCTCTTTTAAAAATAACCAATTGGAAAAACTTAGTTACATCTTTGTGCAAATTTTTTTTTTAAACTTTATGGGTGCGACTTATTTTTAAACTTTGTAACAAATTAGGGTGTTTTCTCTTGTTTTGTTTTTAATTTTTTCTTTGACTGAAAACGTTTTGGAAGGTTGGAGGGATTAACTCTTATCCATATTTTTCAAACGTTGCATAGAGAACAATAGGCTGCGTGAACACTTAACTGGCATTGTCTGCAGTACCTTGGAATTAAATAAATAAAAGAAGTCAATAGTAAGCTGAAGGAATCACTGTGAAAAGCTACTTTTTGACTGACTTGGATGGTTTGAACAGGAAGCCATTTGCTCTTCATAAACAAGGATTATGATCTCTAGTATTTTGGTTTAATGGAACTATATCAGCATCTATGCGTGTGTATACATTATACTTAGATCCTTTAGATTAGAAAGAATTATTACCTTAACTGTAGATACACGGGAAAGTATATTCTGTTAAAGGGCATATCAACCCCCTTAAAGTACTACCTTCCTTAACAAAAAGAAGCCCTAAATTCTCCACTTTGCATTCAACATACTTTTAACACCCCCACATCACGCAATTGGACCAATTGGACCATTGTCAGACTGCAGCCAAGCTCCAGTAGGTGCAGGGTGGTAGGCTAGGAAACCCCAGTAAATCATTGGTGTGATGTCAGCACCACAGACATGATTGGCAGTGGTAAAGATGGAGGCTGAGAAGTTTAGAGAACTGCAACAGGCCAAGAGAGATATTAATGGAAAAGTGGAGCAGTTTTGGGTTAAAGTATGTCCTTTATTAGGGGGATTGACATGCCTTTTAAGCATTCTTCTCAGGTGTATGTACATATTTATAATAAAATCTAAGATAAGATTTGAAATATTCTCTATTATTTCTTCCAATTTGTTTGAGAAGGGATATATAATATGAAAATAACCTAATTGCTAGCGGGATGGACAGTCGGGTGATTTTTAGAAAGTTCTATTGCTTACAGTTTCATGGTTTGGCTTCCAATAAACCCCCAAACGTACCCAACTTTGTTTTTTGTGGTTTAAATTGTGCGATTTCTGGGGATATTCCAAGGAATGTTGGGATAAAAAAAAAAACAAGAGAGAGAGATTTCAATGGAAGTACTGTATTTCATTTCTGTTCATTCACTGTAAAAGGCCTTTTCAGTTATGTGAAGACGATATATTCTTCTATCTATTCTTATTTCAACTCATTGTTTAAATAACTTTCCTTAGGCAAATCTTGTTACTGTGCTTCATGCTAATTGCAACTTACATTATATAAATGGCTTTGTAAAGAAAACTATAACATTAAGCCTGAAATGTGTTTCTATTTGCTCAAATCTGATACACTTATTTTGAGAGGGTTATTGCAAGGAAAGCTGCGGAGGAAGGAAGAATGTCTTGTATAATAAGCTTAAACAGAACCTTTTGTTTGCCTGTATTCTCAGGCCTGAAAATTAGGCCTCTTTTTCTAACTGCTGGTTGAAGTGGTTCATACTGCAGCTTCCTTCTTCAGCCATTGGCCCCATCATTCCCACTCCTTAAAGCTCTGTAACTTCCTTAAAAAGCAAGTAGGAAAACATGAGCATACAAGGTCGTCCGTTAGCACTTCCTATGTGAAAGTAGCAGCTTTCTAAAGGTACAACTCCAATTACCTCACATTGTGGGACTCGGACAATTCCAACAATTGCTCCAGGTCTAAGCGAGTGGAGTACTTCCCTAATTAGAAATGAAGAGCTCTATTCTAGTGAGTGCATCTATTTACGGTGGGGACACAATGCCTTAACTCGAGCATCCTTCTTAAAGAATGTGTTAAAAAAACACAAGTGCTCTTTTGGCAGAGTTGTCTATTGGGGAAGCACCACATTCCAAATTGTTACACCCTCTAAAAAAAAAGAGAGAGAGAGACCTGCATTTTTTTCCACCCCAGTATTGTCACACTTCAGGATTCATTGTAGACAATAGATTCCTTGCCCACTGGGCTCTGGGAATGACAGTTGACAATGGAAGAGACTTTCTTAGGGAGAGTTTAAGTGAATAAAGATTTTTTTTTTAAAAAAGAAAATATTTACGCTTTTGACAGTTTCACAAGGTTCAAAAAAAACTTGTTGTGTCATTTTACAGCTGTTTGGAAGGAAGGTGATGGATGAAGTCTAATATCATCCAATGGCCTTTGTTTACCCACTGAAATCTAGAGCAAGCTGTTCCATGAAAGACTGCATTCATTAAGGTAAGATGTGGCTTCACAATGATTTTAACACCTTTTTTTTTCTTTCTATTTTCCCATACCAGATTTTCTCTAAAACCTATTCTTTAAAAGAAGGCTAAGTCTTATGGATTTGGTTATCCAGCCCAAGGGGTTAACAATGTCTTGTTTTCTAAAATACATTGTCAAGGATCAAGACAGCCAGAAATCTCTGACATACAAACATTTTGTTATTCCTATTATTTGGGATTATGTTTTGAATAGCGACCAAAACACATGTACATCATTAAAATTGCCTGCATGTAAACCCAAGGCAATGATACTAACAGAGCAGATGCAGATGATTCTTTTACTGCTTGGTGTTATATGTATCTCTATTGTTTGCAGTCTATCATATAACAGAGAAGAATAGAAGAGAGGGGAAGATGGGAAATAAATGTACAAGTGGAATTTTCCAGAAGCTTTTGCCTACAGGATATTATTTCCACCTGCTGATATTCTTTAATGGTTCGCTAATGCCCACACCAGATGATAATGTTTTATCCCGTATGTTCCTTCTCGATAGGAATGTATACACCTCTCTTTTATTAATTATACCTATCTAATAGTTTTAGTCATTATTTAAGCTATCTTATTTCATATACTTTGCGATATTTGATACATTACGAGTTCGGCTGGATTATCCAATTATTATTTCATCATTTACAATCATAGTTTTTGCTACTAGTGCCCTTAATGAATATTTATTTTTTGGTGATTTCTACATAATAAACAACATAATAATATTATAGTAATATGACACTTATAGGAAATGCGATTTATGTTATTATCCATGTGACCATGGGGGAGATTGATTGATCTTTTACGTTTTTCAGCCTATATTAGTCTGTTGCTGCAAGCACAAAAAAACAACTGCAATAAAAGAATTATAATTTATCTCCTTTCCGTTTGGTTTTAAAAAAAAGAAAAAGGAAGTGGGGGAGCATAACTCACTGGTATAAGTACTCGCTCATTTGCATAATCACTTTATTGCTAGAGCACTTAGTTACTTTGTATTTATACGCAAATCGCAATTCTTTTGAATGATCACATTTTTAAAACTTCACAAACAATGGCTGAATCAGGGACATCAGGGCCAATATGCCATTGTTTTATAAATACTTGCCAATGACAATAAATCTTGACTAAAATTAAGAAATATCACAAGGTTACAATACGAATTATTGGCAAGATCGTTATATTATAAAATGGCTTACTTACAATGGGATGTCAATATTGGAAAGTTTATAATAATAGAATTGTTTTATTCAATGTGCCTTAATAAACCATTAACGTTTATATATCCTCATGTAATATATCAATTATGTAAGTGTTTATGATCCGCTATTTGCTTCTTCTATTGCACATTATTAAATATTTTTTGTATAGTTATGCTGTTCTGTACACGTGTGTGTGTTATTTGTGTAAATATAAAAATAAAATAATAATCATTTAATCAAAGTACAGCCAACTAGCCAAGTGATTAACTGGATAACATACTAAAATTTTTTAGATCCTTGAAATATTGAACAGGAAATGGTAACTGCAATTCGAACACAAGTTGAACCAATTGTTAACTGATTTGTTTTGAAAATATTTTCTTTTAAATTATTTTATAGCCATAGGAAAGTGAAATTTTCCTTGCTTTCTTCTTCTTATTTGGAAATTGATATAGATCATTAAATAAAATAACTTTAGAATGCTCTCTAATAAAGAAGATAATTAATCAATGGGGAGTAGAATATTTAATGATTTAAATGAATATTTAAATCATTAATGTCTTCGTATTTTTCTTACTTTGTTGAAAGCTACCATGTATAATAAAAAGAAAAAGTAAATGACCAAACAAGAAATTGCCAATAAGAACATTGATTACACATGTTATTCAAGTTTACAAGGAACATTATTGAATGACTATATATAATCATCTATTCAGAAGTTATTTTCATTGATTGGCTCTCGAAAAACCTAAATAGTTACAAATGTTTAGAAAACAATTTTCCTTTTCTGCTCTTCAATCAATTAATTTCTCCAATAAATAACCTTTATGTAAAGGATGCAATTATATTGATTCTAGAGAATGAACAATTAAATGCTGCAATTTTTCTTAATTTTCTTGGATTTGTGCTGCTTCTTTTAATTAATTTATATATATATAGATCTTATTTAAATATATTTAGCAAAATTCCTAAATGTTCAGGATCAAACATCAAAACTATATTTAGAGGTCTTTACATTTACTTCTAAACTTTACATTTTAATACAATTGGTGTTTTAGTTAATTTTATCAGTAACTTTGACTAAATCTTATAAGAGGCAGCAAATGTGTGTCTATCTTTCTGCACGTTTGTCTAAGCAGACAGATCAGACAAATTAGACTTAGAGGTAAAAAGATAGATAGATAGATAGATAGATGACAGATAGATAGATAGATACTGTACATAGATAGATAGATAGATAGATAGATAGATAGATAGATAGATAGATAGATGATAGATAGATAGATGAAGATAGATGATAGATAGAACTGTACATAGATATATGATAGAATAGATACTGTAGATAGATGATAGATAGATAGATAGATAGATAGATAGATAGATGATAGATAGATAAATATAAATACAAAAATACTGATAGTTAGAAAGATATAGTTTGATAGGAGATTGATAGATAGAAGATAGATAGATAGATAGTAGATCGATAGATAGATAGATAGATAGATAGAGGGATAGAAGGGGCATAACTTCAGGGGAGCAGGGGAGCAAGTGCAGAGGGGGCCAGGAACCAAAGGGGGCCCGTCTTCCTATTTTTTTATGACAGATTAGCACGGTTAGGGCCCCCATCATAGCTTTGGGGGCACCAGTGTTTCCTAGTTACGTCACTGATAGAAATATAATAGATATGATAGCTAGCTAGATATAAAAATACGATAGATAATAGTTGATAATTAGATAGTTGGAAGGTAGGTGATAGATAGAAGATAGTAGAGAGATAGGTAGATAGATAGATAGTAGATAGATAGATAGATAATAGATAGATATTCTGAATCTGGTATTAGTAAGGGTTCTATGATTTCAAGTTTTTTTTGCAAAACCCATAGCTTATGGATCATTACATGTTTCCTTTATGTTTTCTATTTAGTGAACATTTTTCAAATTTATCTGCAAAATACTGTGACAACTATTAGCTTTAGTAACCTATAGGGGCCACCCTGTTAGTTAAAATTATCTATCGATGGCACCTGTGCTTACATAATCTATCATGCCACTGTGTGATACAGAACCTTTTGATGCCACCTATAAAGAACAGTAAACAAGCAATGCCACCCTGTGATGTACAGTAACTTATCAATGCCAACCTGTGATGAATCGTAACCTATCAATGCCACTGCATTATGTAAGTAACCTGTCAATGCCACTGCATGATATACAGTAACCTATCAATGCCATCCTGTGATGTACAGTAACCTATCAATGCACCCTGTGATGTACAGTAACCTTTCAATGGCATCCTGTGATGTACAGTAACTTACAATGCCACCCTGTGATGTACAGTAACCTTTCATGCCATCCTGTGATGTATAGACCTATCAAAACCATACCATCCTGTGATGTACCGTAACCTATCAATGCATCCTGTGATGAACAGAACCTTTCAATGCCATCCTGTGATGATAGTAACCTATAATACCATACCATCCTGTGATGTACAGTAACCTATCAATACCACCATGTGATGTACAGTAACCTATCAATGTCATCCTGTGATGTAGCAAACCTATCAATACCATCCTGTGATGTACAGTAACCTAACAATACCACCTGTCATGTACAGTAACCTATCAAGTCATCCTGTGATGTACAGTAACCTATCAATACCACCTGTTGATGTACAATAGACTATTGATGCCATCCTGTGATGCACAGTAGGCTATTGATGCCATCTGTGATGCACAGTAGGCTATTGATGCCATCCTGTGATGTATAGTAGACTATTGATGCCATCCTGTGATGTACAATAGACTTTTGATGCCATCCTGTGATGTACAGTAGACTATTGATGCCATCTCTGTGATGTACAGTAGACTATTGATGCCATCCTGTGATGTACAGTAGACTATTGATGCCATACTGTGGTGACAGTAGACTATTGATGCCATCCTGTGATGTACAGTAGACTATTGATGCCCGTGATGTACAGTAGACTATTGATGCCCTCCTGTGATGTACAGTAGACTATTGATGCCCTCCTGTGATGTACAGTAGACTATTGATTCCATCCTGTGATGTACAGTAGACTATTGATGCCCTCTGTGATGACAATTGGTGTACAGTAGACATTTGATGCCCCCTGTGATGTACAGTAGACTATTGATGCATCCTGTGATGTACAGTAGACTATTGATTCCCTCCTGTGATGTACAATGATATTGTGCCCTCCTGGGATGTACAGTAGAATATTGATGCCATCCTTGATGTACAATAGACTATTGATGCCCTCTGTGATGTACAGTAGACTATTGATGCCATCCTGTGATGCACAGTAGACTATTGGTGCCCTCCTGTGATGTACAGTAAACTATTGATGCCATCCTGTGATGTAAAGTAGACTATTGATGCCTCCTGTGATGTACAGTAAACTATTGATGTCATCCTGTGATGTACAGTAGACTATTGATGCCACCTGTGATGTGACAGTAGACTATTGATGCCATCCTGTGATGTACAGTAGACTATTTATGCCCTGTGATGTATAGTAGACTATTGGTGCCATACTGTGATGTATAGTAGACTATTGATGCCATCCTGTGAGTACAGTTGACTATTGATGCCATCCTGTGGTACAGTAGATATTGATGCCCTCCTGTGATGTACAGTAGACTTGATGCCCTCCTGTGATGTATAGTAGACTATTGATGCCATCCGTGATGTACAGTAGACTATTGATGCCTCCTGTGATTTACAGTAGACTATTGAGCCCTCCGTGATGTACAGTAGACTATTGATGCCATCCTGAGATGTACAGTAGACATTGATGCCCTCCGGGTGATTGTACAGTAGACTATTGATGCATCCTGTGATGTACAGTAGACTATTGATGCCATCCTGTGATGTATAGTAGACTATTAATGCCATCCTGTGATGTACAGTAGACTATTGATGCCATCCTGTGATGTACAGTAGATTATGAGCATCCTGTGATGTACAGTAGACTATTGATGCCATTCTGGTGATGTACAGTGAATATTGATGCCCTCTGTGATGTACAGTAGACTATTGATGCCCTCCTGTGATGTACAGTAGACTATTGATGCCATCCTGTGATGTACAGTAGACTATTGATGCCCTCTGTGATGTACAGTAGACTATTGATGCCCTCCTGTGATGTTACAGTAGACTATTGATGCCTCCTGTGATGTACAGTAGACTATGATGCCATCCTGTGATTACAGTAGACTATTGATGCCCTGCTGTGATGTACAGTAGAATATTGATGCCCTCGGTGATTACATAGACTATTGATGCATCCTGCGATGTACAGTAGACTATTGATGCCCTCCTGTGATGTACAGTAGACATTGATGCCATCTGTGATGGTACAGTAGGATATTGATGCCCTCCTGTGATGTACAATAGACTATTGATGCCATCCTGCGATGTACAGTAGACTATTGATGCCCTCCTGTGATGTACAGTAGACTAATTTCAATGTCTATTGTACATCACAGGATGGCATCAATAGTCTACCGTACATCGACAGGATGGCATCAATAGTCTACTTACATACAGGATGGCATCATAGTCTACGGTACATCACAGGGGGCATCAATAGTCTACGGTACATCACAGGAGGGCATCAATAGTCTACTGTAAATCACAGGAGGGCATCAATAGTCTAATGTACATCGCAGGATGGATCAATAGTCTATTGTACATCACAGGAGGGCATCAATAGTCTACTGTACATCACAGCAGGGCATCAAAGTCTACTGTAATACACAGGATGGCATCAATAGTCTACTGTAAATCACAGGGGGCATCAATAGTCTACTGTACATCACAGGAGGGCATCAATAGTCTAATGTACATCACAGGAGGGCATCAATAGTCTACTGTACATCCCGATGGCATCAATAATCTACTGTACATACAGGAGGGCATCATAGTCTACTGTACACACAGGAGGGCATCATAGTCTACTGTACATCACAGAATGGCATCAATAGTCTACTGTACATCACAGGATGGCATCAATAGTCTACTGTACATCACAGGATGGCATCAATAGTCTACTGTACATCACAGGATGGCATTATAGTCTACTATACATCACGGATGGCATCATAGTCTACTGTACATCACAGGAGGGCATCAATAGTCTACTGTACATCACAGGAGGGCATCATAGTCTACTGTACATCTCAGGATGGCATCAATAGTTACTGTACATCACAGGGGGCATCAATAGTCTACTGTAAATCACAGGAGGGCATCAATAGTCTACTGTACATCACAGGATGGCATCAATAGTCTACTATACATCACAGGAGGGCATCAATAGTCTACTGTACATCACAGGAGGGCATCAATGTCTACTGTACATCAAAGGATGGCATCAATAGTCTACTGTACATCACAGGATGGCATCAATAGTCTACTATAAATCACAGTATGCCCCAATAGTCTACTATACATCACAGGAGGGCATAAATAGTCTACTGTACATCACAAGGATGGCATCAATAGTCTACTGTACATCACAGGATGGCATCAATAGTCTACTGATCACAGGATGACCTCAATAGTTTACTGTACATCAGGAGGCATCAATAGTCTACTGTACATCACAGGATGGCATCAATAGTTTACTGTACATCACAGGAGGGCACCAATAGTCTACTGTGCATCACAGGATGGCATCAATAGTCTACTGTACATCACAGGAGGGCATCAATAGTCTATTGTACATCCGAGGATGGCATCAATATTCTACTGTACATCCCAGGGGGCATCAATGTCTATTGTACATCACAGGAGGAATCAATGTCTACGACATCACAGGATGGCATCAATAGTCTACTGTACATCACAGGAGGGCATCCATAGTCTACTGTACACCAATGTACATCCAGGGTCAGCTACTGTAATACGATGGCTCAATAGCTACGTCATGGGGGCATCAATGTCTACTGTACATCACAGGAGGGCCATGTCTACTGTACATCACAGGAGGGCATCAATAGTCTACTGTACATCACAGGAGGCATCATAGTCTCGTAACCACAGTATGGCATCAATAGTCTACTGTACATCACAGGATGGCATCAATAGTCTACTGTACATCAAGGATGGATCAATAGTCTACTGTACTCACAGGATGGCATCAAAAGTCTATTGTACATCACAGGATGGCATCAATAGTTCATATACATCACAGGATGGCATCAATAGCCTACTGTGCATCACAGGATGGCATCAATAGCCTACTGTGCATCACAGGATGGCATCAATAGTCTATTGTACATCACAGGGTGGTATTGATAGGTTACTGTACATCACAGGATGACATTGATAGGTTACTGTACATGACAGGGTGGTATTGATAGGTTACTGTACACACAAGGATGGTATTGATAGGTTTGGACATCACAGGATGACATTGTAGGTTACTGTACATCACATGGTGGTATTGATAGGTTACTGTACATCACGGATGGTATGGTATTGATAGGTACTATACATCACAGGATGGCATTGAAAGGTTACTGTTCATCACAGGATGGCATTGATAGGTTACTGTACATCACAGGATGGTATGGTATTGATAGGTTACTTACATCACAGGAATGCATTGAAAGGTTAATGTACATCACAGGGTGGCATTGTAAGTTACTGTACATCACAGGATGCCATGAAAGGTTAACTGTACATCACAGGGTGGCCATTGATAGGTACTGTACATACAAGGATGGCATTGATAGGTTACTGTATATCATGCAGTGGCATTGACAGGTTACATACATAATGCAGTGGCATTGATAGGTTACGATTCATCACGGTTGGCATTGAAAGTTACTGTACATACAGGGTGGCATGCTTGTTTACTGTTCTTTATAGGGTGGCATCAAAAGGTTACTGTATATCACACAGTGGCATTGATAGATTATGTAAAGCAACAGGTGGCATCGATAGATAATTTTACATAACAGGGTGGCCCCTATAGGTTAACTAAAGCTAATAGTTGTCACAGTATTTTGCAGATGAAATTTGAAAAATGTTCACTAAATAGAAAACATAAAAGGAAAACATGTAATGATCCATAAGCTATGGGTTTTGCAAAAAAAAAACTTGAAATCATAGAAACCCTTACATAATAACCAGATTCAGATATCTATCTATTATCTATCTATCTATCTATCTATCTATCTATCTACCTATCTATCTATCTATCTATCTATCTATCTACCTACCTATCCAACTATTAATATCATATCTATTTATCTATCGTATTTTATATCTAGCTAGAATATCTATATATTTATCAGGGACGTAACAGGAACACTGGTGCCCGCAAAGCTATGATGGGGGCCCTAACGTGCATACTGCATAAAAAAATAGGAAGAGGGCCCCCTGGCCCCCTGCACTGCTCCCCCTGCTCCCCTGAAGTTATGCCCCTGCTATCCCTCTACTATCGATCATCTATCGATCGATCTATCTATCATCACATCTACACATCAACGCAAAACAAAACCCAACTATCAGTAAATCTATATTATCTATCTATCTATCTATACTATCTATCTATCGTATCTATCTATCTATCTATCTCATCTACGTATCTATCTATATATCTATGTACAGTATCTATCATCATCTATCTATCTATCTATCTATCTATCTATCTTATCTATCTATCTATCTATCTATCATTCTATCATCTATCTATGTACAGTATCTATCTATTATCTGTAATCTATCTTCTATCTATCTATCATTACCTCTAAGTCTAATTTGTCTGATGTCTGCTTAGACAAACGTGCAGAAAGATAGACACCACAATTTGCTGCCTCTTATAAGAATTTAGTTCAAAGTTACTGATAAAATTAACTAAAACACCAATTGTATTAAAATGTAAATTATGTGAAGTAAAATGTAAAGACCTCTAAATATAGTTTGTGTTTGACTGAACATTTAGGAATTTTGCTAAATATTTAAATATAGATCTATATATATATATAATTAAAAAAAAGCAGCACAAATCCAAGAAAATTAAGAAAAAATTGCAGCATTAATTGTTCATTCTCTAGAATCAATATAATTGCACCTTTACATAAAGGTTATTTATTGGAGAAATTAATTGATTGAAGAGCAGAAAAGGAAAAATTGTTTTCTAAACATTTGTAACTATTTAGGTTTTTCGAGAGCCAATCAATGAAAATAACTTCTGAATGATGATTATATATAGTCATTCAATAATGTTTCCTTGTAAACTTGAATAACATGGTGTAATCAATGTTCTATATGGCAATTTTTTGTTTGGTCATTTACTTTTCTCTTTTATTATACATGGTAGCTTTCAACAAAGTAAGAAAAATAACGAAGACCTATTAATGATTTAATATTCATTTAAATCATTTAAATATTCTACTCCCATTGATTAATATCTTCTTTTAATTAGAGAGCATTCTAAAGTTATTTATTTAATGATCTATATCAATTTCAAAATAAGAAGAAGAAAGCAAGGAAATTTCAACTTCCTATGGCTATAAAATAATTTAAAAGAAAATATTTTCAAACACAATCAGTTAACAATTGGTTCAACTTGTGTTCGAATTGCAGTTACCATTTCCTGTTCAAATATTTCAAGGATCTAAAAAATTTTAGTATGTATCCAGTTAATCACTTGGCTAGTTGGCTGTACTTGATTAAATGATATTATTATTTTTTATATTTACACAAATAAACACACACGTGTACAGAACAGCATAACTATACAAAAAATATTTAATAATGTGAATAGAAGAAGCAATAGCATCGGATACAAAACATACATAATTGATATATTACATGAGGATATATAAAACGTTAATGGTTTTATAGGCACATTGAATAGAAACAATTCTATTATTATAAACTTTCCAATATTGACATCCCATTGTAAGTAAGCCATTTTATAATAATAACGATCTGCCAATAATTCGTATTGTAACCTTGTGATATTTCTTAATTTTAGTCAAAGATTATTATTGTCATTGGCAAGTATTTATAAAACAATGGCATATTTGGCCCTGAGTCCCTGATTCAGCCATGTTATGTGAAGTTTTAAAAATGTGATCATTCAAAAGAATTGCGATTTGCGTATAAATACAAAGTAAATAAGTGCTCTAGCAATAAAGTGATTAATATGCAAAGAGCGAGTACTTATACCAGTGCAGTTTGCTCCCCCACTTCCTTTTCTTTTTTTTAAACCCAACGGAAGGAGATAAATTATAAATTCTTTTATTGCAGTGTTATTTTGTGCTTGCAGCAACAGACTAATATAGGCTGAAAAACGTAAAAGTCAATCAATCTCGCCCCATGGTCACTAATGGATAAATAACATAATAGATTTCCTCTAAGTGTCATTTACTATAATATTATTATGTTGTTTATTATGTAGAAATCACCAAAAATAAATATTCATTAAGGGCACTAGTAGCAAAAACTATGATTGTAAATGATGAAATAATAAATTGGATAATCCAAGCCGAACTCGTAATGTAAAATATCAGCAAAGTATATGAAATAAGAGTAGCTTAAAATGAAATAAAACTATTAGATAGGGTATAATTAATAAAAAGAGAGGTGTATACATTCCTATCGAGAAGGAACATATACGGGATAAAACATTATCATCTGTGGTGGCATTAGCGAACCATAAAGAATATCAGCAGGTGGAAATAATATCCTGTAGGCAAAAAGCTTCTAGAAAATTCCACGTACAATATTTCCCATCTTCCCCTCTCTTCTATTCTTCTCTGTTATATGATAGACTGCAAACAAATAGAGATATCAATACACAAAGCCGTAAAAAGAATCATCCTGCATCTGCTCTGTTAGTATCATTGCCTTGGGTGTTCATGCAGGCAATTTTAATGATGTACATGTGTTTTTGGTCAAGCTATTCAAAACATAATCCCAAACATAATAGGAATAACAAAATGTGTGTATGTCAGAGATGTCTGGCTGTCTTGATCCTTGACAATGTATTTTAGAAAACAAGACATTGTTAACCCCCTGAGGGCTGGATAGACCAAATCCATAAGACTTAGCCTTCTTTTAAAGAATAGGTTTTAGAGAAAATTGGTATGGGAAAAATAGAAAAGAAAAAAAAGGTGTTAAAATCATTGTGAAGCCACATCTTACCTTAATGAATGCAGTCTTCATGGAACAGCTTGCTCTAGATTTCAGTGGGTAAACAAAGGCCATGGATGATATTAGACTCATCCATCACCTCCTTCCAAACAGCTGTAGAAATGACACAACAAAGATTTTTTGAACCTTGTGAAACTGTCAAAAGCGATAAATATTTTCTTTTTTAAAAAAAAAATCTTTATTCACTTAAACTCTCTAAGAAAGTCTCTTCCATTGTCAACTGTCATTCCAGAGCCCAGTGGGCAAGGAATCTATTGTCTACAATGAATCCTGAAGTGTGAACAATACTGGGGGTGGAAAAAAAAATGCAGGTCTCTCTCTCTCTTTTTTTTTAGAGGGTGTAACAATTTGGAATGTGGTGCTTTCCCAATAGACAACTCTGCCAAAAGAGCACTTGTGTTTTTAACACCATTCTTTAAGAAGGATGCTCGAGTTAAGGCATTGTGTCCCCACGTAAATAGATGCACTCACTAGAATAGAGCTTCTTCTTCTAATTAGGGAAGTAATCCACTCGCTTAGACCTGGAGCAATTGTTGGAATTGTCCGAGTCCCCACAATGTGAGGTAATTGGAGTTGTACCTTTAGAAAGCTGCTACTTTCACATAGGAAGTGCTAACGGGACCTTTGTATGTCCATGTTTTCCTACTTGCTTTTTAAGGAAGTTACAGAGCTTTAAGGTGGGAATGGAGGGGGCCAATGGTCTGAAGAAGGAAGCTGCAGTAATGAACCACTTCAACCAGCAGTTAGAAAAAGGAGGCCTAATTTTCAGGCCTGAGATACAGGCAAACAAAAGGTTCTGTTTAAGTATTATACAAGACATTCTTCCTTCCTCCGCCGCTTTCCTTGCAATGACCCTCCAAAATAAGTGTATCAGATTTGAGCAAATGAAACACATTTCAAGGCTTAATGTTTATAGTTTTCTTTACAAAGCCATTATATAATGTAAGTTGCAATTAGATGAAGCACAGTAACAAGATTTGCCTAAGGAAAGTATTTAAACATGAGTTGGAAATAAGAATAGATAGGAAGAAATATCGTCTTCACATAACTGAAAAGGCCTTTTACAGTGAATGGAACAGAAATGAAATACAGTAACTCATTGAAATCTCTCTCTTTGTTTTTTTTTTTATCCCAACATTCCTTGGAATATCCCCGAAATCGCACAATTAACCACAAAAAACAAAGTTGGGTACGTTTGGGGGTTTATTGGAAGCCAAAACCATGAAACTGTAAGCAATAGAACTTTCTAAAAATCACCCGACTGTCCATCCCGTAGCAATTAGGTATTCATATTATATATCCCTTCTCAAACAAATTGGAAGAAAAATAATAGAGAATATTTCAAATCTATATCTTAGATTTTATTATAAATATGTACATACACCTGAGGACGAATGCTTAAAAGGCATGTCAATCCCTAATAAAGGACATACTTTCCCAAAATGCTCCACTTTTCCATTAGATATATCTCTCTTGGCCTGTTGCAGTTCTCTAAACTTCTCAGCCTCCATCTTACCACTGCCAATCATGTCTGTGGTGCTGACATCACAGCCAATGATTTACTGGGGTTTCCTAGCCTACCACCCTGCACCTACTGGAGCTTGGCTGCAAGTTGACAATGGTCCAATTGGTCCAATTGCGTGAGTGTGGGGTGTTTAAAAGTATGTTGAAATGCAAAAGTGGAGAATTTAGGGCTTCTTTTTGTTAAGGAAAAGGTAAGTACTTTAAGGGGGTTGATATGCCCTTTAACGAATATATTCCCGTGTACTACAGTTAAGGTAATAATTCTTCTATCTGAAAGGATTAAGTATAATGATACACACGCATAGATGGATGATAGTTCCATTAAACCAAAATAGCTAGAGATATAATCCTTGTTTATGAAGAGCAAATGGCTTCTGTTCAAACCATCCAAGTAGCAGTCAAAAAGTAGCTTTTCACAGTGATTCCTTCAGCTTACTATTGACTTCTTTTATTTTTATTAATTCCAAGGTTACTGCAGACAATGCCAGTTAAGTGTTCACGCAGCCTATTGTGTCTCCTATGCAACGTTTGAAAATATGGATAAGAGTTAATCCTCCAACCTTCCAAAACGTTTTCAGTCAAAGAAAAAATTAAAAACAAAACAAAGAGAAAACACCCTAATTTGTATCAAAGTTTAAAAATAAGTCGCAGCCAATAAAGTTTAAAAAAAAAATTTGCACAAAGATGTAACTAAGTTTTTCCAATTGGTTATTTTTAAAAGAGCAAAACTTTAGAGCAAACGGGGCCACCTTGATTGGGAGAATACACACACTCGCAAAATATCTATCATTTTCATGACTTATTATTTTGCTTTTCTTTTTTTTTCTTCTCAGGAACAATTGATCTATTTCAGACAAAAAAATCCATGTCAAAAAGAGGCCTTGCCAGTATTATGGAACTAACTTGTATTGACAGGAACTGCCTAGACCTCCAAAAGTTACTCCAATTTCCGTTGCTTCTGTCTTTCGGTGCCCTATTTGAAAAGCCCAGTTAGGTATTGTTGCAAAAAAAAAAAGAGAGAGAAAGAAAAGTCTGCGTCCACATTTATTCCCCTCTAATTCATACTCAGCATTGTAAGTTTTCCTATTCACAGATTGATTAGGCACTAAAGAATGGACAAGTGATTAGTCTCCCAGCATGGGCCTGGATGTGGGTAAAACACTAGGATAGGGCTTGAATTCACTCTGGTATTTGGCTTCCTGAGACTCCTTTGGTTCTTGATATTTATGCATCCTTGAATGCAGGTAATACATCCTACATACCAGGAGACTGAATCCTTATAATTAGTTGCACAGTTGTTACAAACTCCCACTCATTCCCTGCCTGCTAAACTAAAAGCAGAAGTCCCGTACCCCTAGAAGCAATTTCCATTGAGATATTCTTGCCTGACCCCTTCGGTGCATGAAGGAATAGAAATCTATTTATGTTCAATGTCTAGCAGATTCATTGTCTTAATGGTTCTTGTTTTGTTTGTTTTCCAGCCATAAAATTTTTGTGAACGCCCACTTCCAGCATTCTACCCAGAGATTGAATTCTTCATTGAATGGAACGATGAGCCTAATGCCTCCAGCACACTGGAGATTACAAGATTTTTTTAGCATTAAAATATCAAGTGTGTTCAGTCGGTCACAGGGTTATTTGCAGTTTATGACATGGCACCAAAACTATACATCTAGCCCATTATAAATGGGGAGGGGTTTAACATTTTGGGGCAAAATTCATGTCTTATAGTCCCCACCTTAATAAATAGACGTGACATCATTAATAAATAGAAGTGACATCATTAATAAATAGACGTGACCTCATGTTTATGTCTTTGTAATATTTATAAAGCGTATAATAGTATAATATATAATATAATAATAATATTTTGAGTGTATAAGGCATGACATTTTACTATATAACTGTAGTTAGAGATGGACTAGATTTTCGATATTTTCGGACTTTCGATAAATATCGAATGTTCGACCGTTCAAATGGGCGAGTAAAATGCCTATTATACTATAGCGAGTATCGACTGCGTGAGTTAATACATTGTACCTAGGCGCAAACGCGTCCTGGATATTCAAACATGTTCCCCAGACCATTTCCAGGTCCCACAGCCATTTACTTAAGTTACCATTGATATTTAATTGTAGTTCATTAGAAATTTTCGAACTATTTGACACCCATTGACTTAATGGTGTACTTCCATATAGTTCGAAAGTTCGAAAACGGACCAAACGTCAAAGGTTCGCCCATCTCTATGTTAGTTGGTCCACGTTAGATAAAACTTCACTTTAATTCCAACTATTAAAAGAACTTACAGCATGCAAAGAAACGCTGTGCCATGTAGATAGGTAGGGAAGGTAAAGAGGCAGAGTACACGCTTACGCGTTTCGTGACGTATGTGATTTTACAGTGTTGTGCCTGTATTTATCTTGGTAGACCAATTGACTCTAATGCTGGCTGTACAGAGTATCTTCTGGCATCTTGGTGTGCTTAGCTCAAGCACCAATTTGTTATGTGAATAAGACCTAGGCCCATTAAGTATATTGAAATGGAAATGATGTAGGGGAACAGACATTCATTTAACTGTTTATAGGACAAAACATTAAACAAATACATTTTGAAAGACTGACTCATACATTAAACTTCCTAAATGGAATCTACAAGCAGAAAGCTTCAGGCAAGTTTCATTCAACTTATTCCATCAGAAATCACAAGTGACTGGGAAATAAATAATGTTTGTTGTTTGTTTAGTGATATACACAAAACTGTCAATTGGGATTATTAATTAATATGTTAAAGAACCTGGTGTACATGCACTTTGTACTTTAACCTTATATAATGGGAGCTGCCTTACATGCTGTTGAACTCTCACTCATGGGTTAACGAACATTACTTGGAAGAAATGTAAGAGACCAATTAATATTGGTTATGGTAATTACTAAGGGAAACAGCATGTACAGTGGGTTTCATTTGGCTGGCAGAATGTGGCTTAGAAATGTGGCTTTGAATTGTGGGATACAGATTTCTCAAAGTACCTTTTCTTTGTGGGATGGGGCCATCATTTCCCTTGCGTTGTCTTAGCATTTTATCCATTTCAGATGATATTATTATTCCCGCTATACTAGTTATTTCACAAAGAATCGTCTATGTGGTAATAAAGCACATTCAGGGTTATTCAATAAAAGTCTTATTGTTTAAAATGGTGCTAATTTTGCCCCAACCATCAGATGTTAGCTTTCAAATGTTAAATAAGATTGATTGGTTGAGGTAAAATTAGCACCATTTTAAACAATAAGAACTTTTATTGAATAACCTGAATATTTATTATATTACATTTAATGTAGGCTAATTACCTAGAGGAGCAAATCAATTCACATCATTAAAACCACCTCTAAAACCTTAATAAATAGGCATTTTGCAGCAAGACGGCTCTGTGGGTTTTGGAAATGTGACACCTTAGCAGAATTAAATAATTCATTTTTGGGGGTTTTTTAACCAATAGATGACAACTGTATTGATCCAGAGTATAGTGAGGATAATAAATGCTATGGCTATGGGGGAAAGAAGTCCATTAAATAGCCCCAATGTGTTAATTTGTCAGTATTGGAATATCCCACCTATCAACAGAATAATAAATGGACTACAAATTCTAGTCATTGGAATACATGAAATAAACCTATTATAAACACACTGGGGGAGATTTACCCAGAGCCGCATCACTCGGGCAAATCTCCCTTCCACGATTCGATATCACATTACCGCACGTGGTAAATTCCCAAAGGAATTTACCTGCAGTGTGATTTTCATGAAATAATGCGCTAAAGTAGTACAAATGCGATATAAATTGCGAGCGTAACCCGCGCATCTGGCGCTAATATGGAGTTAAATGATAGCAAACCTGTTAGCGCGGCATTCTCCTTTCTTACTTCTATAGTCCAGCACATGTTCGATGGGAAGAACAGGCCCTTCAAGAAGCACATCTTCCCATTGGACAGTCTGGAAAGATTCGTGGTCTACACTATGAGCACAACTTTGAAGACTGGTATGGGGGATATAGGGCGACCCTGCGGCCTTGGAGAGATTGTTTCCCCACAGATCAGCGTCGGTAGTGAGAGGAACGGACTGTTCCGGAGTGTGGACCTTGCGGTGAAGGTAGACAGGCCAGACTCTTTCCCTGTCAGCTTGTGCGGCACTAGTGAGAGAGATACTGAGGTGAGAAACCGGGTTTTTCGGGGGCATTGTGAGTTACCTGACCTGCTCGCTCCACGGGAGAGGGGCTTCTGTTGGTGCGGACTTCAGCCTTGCTTTGTTGTGCGTGGGTCTATGTGTGGTACTTGTTGCTGGTGGTCAGTTGTTTGGACAGGTAGAAAGTACAACTACTTTGGACTTGATACACTATATATATATTTTTACTACCTAATAACTGTTTGATTATTTTATGTATGTGATATTCGTACCCATATGTGAGGTTTATTTATAAGGGAACATTCCTTTATCACTGTATTTTATTGTGAGGTACAGGACAAACACTGATTATGTCCTAACCTGCATACTTTGTGGGACACTATAATGCCCTTGAACAGCTGCACTATTTACCTTCTGTAGACACAGATAGTTGGCTTTACAATATGTCTCCATTATTTTGTGTAATCATCAGTGTCCGCAATGTTCCTGTAAGGGGAACACTTTCCTTCTGCAGTTGTCCTGGTATACAATGAGGGCAGAATGCAAGTGATTGAAGATCACCCAACTGGTTGAAATATACCAACTTATTATTGTTCAAATTGAAGACAATTTGAGGTCAGTAAGTCAATCTGAATATCCCTATCTATATGTTTAACGGGTCCTGTGTGTACCGGGCCTGAGGCATTTCCTAGATTAGGGAAATATTTCCAGACTAAACTTTCCACTACTTGTGCAGCGCATATTGATATCATATGAGGAGCCCCTTTAAACTGGGTACACATGATGCAATAATTCGGGGGCGTCGGGCGGGCCGCAATTATTATATGGCGCTTTTTGGCGCCCGTGAATGTTCGGTGAACAACTCGGACAAGTCGGAAAATCACAACCGATCGTGCGGTCCTCTATAGACCACACGATTGTTTGCGCCTAACTGTCGACGTGGCTGCTTTTGCCGTGACCGTCAGTCCTTCCTTGGCCGACCGGTCGAAAGCCTGAACCGTCAGTCAGGAGGAGAGATTGTATAGTGTGTACCTAGTTTATGGGCTGTGATACGACACATCGGGGGGGGCATGTTAAATATTGTATTGCCTCTGA
>JAACNH010002679.1:0-36566 GCA_019447015.1 Hymenochirus boettgeri
TGGGATTTGTATAGGGTTGCATAGTAGTTTTTGAAGCTATGGGATTTGTATAGGGTTGCATAGTAGTTTTTGAAGCTATGGGATTGGTATAGGTTTGCATAGTAGTTTTTGAAGCTATGGGATTTGTATAGGTTTGCATAGTAGTTTTTGAAGCTGTGGGATTTGTATAGGGTTGCATAGTAGTTTTTGAAGCTATGGGATTTGTATAGGAATAGGGTGCATAGTAGTTTTTGAGCTATGGATTTGTATAGGGTTGCATAGTAGTTTTTGAAGCTATGGGATTTGTATAGGGTTGCATAGTAGTTTTTTAAGCTATGGGATTTGTATAGGTTGCATAGTAGTTTTTGAAGTCATGGGTTTGTATAGGGTTGCATAGTAGTTTTTGAAGCTATGGGATTTGTATAGGGTTGCATAGTAGTTTTTGAAGCTATGGGATTTGTTAGGTTGCATAGTGTTTTTGAAGCTATGGGATTTGTATAGGTTTGCATAGTAGTTTTTGAAGCTATGGGATTTTGTATAGGGTTTGCATAGTAGTTTTTGAGCTATGGGATTTGTATAGGGTTGCATAGTAGTTTTTGAAGCTATGGGATTTGATAGGTTTGCATAGTATTTTTTGAAGCTATGGGATTTGTATAGGGTTGCATAGTAGTTTTTGAAGCTATGGGATTTGTATAGGGTTTGCATAGTAGTTTTTGAAGCTAGGGATTTGTATAGGTTTGCATAGTGTTTTTTTTGAAGCTATGGGATTTGTATAGGGTTGCATAGTATTTTTTGAAGCTATGGGATTTGTATAGGGTTGCATAGTAGTTTTTGAAGCTATGGGATTTGTATAGGGTTGCATAGTAGTTTTTGAAGCTATGGGATTTGTATAGGTTTGGCATAGTAGTTTTTGTGAAGCTATGGGATTTGTATAGGGTTTCATAGTAGTTTTTTGAAGCTATGGGATTGTGTATAGTTTTGCATAGTAGTTTTTGAAGCTATGGGATTGGTATAGGTTTGCATAGTAGTTTTTGAAGCTATGGGATTTGTTATAGGGTTGCATAGTAGTTTTTGAAGCTATGGGATTGTATAGGTTTGCATAGTAGTTTTTGAAGCTATGGGATTTGTATAGTTTTGCATAGTATTTTTGAAGCTATGGGATTTGTATAGGGTTGCATAGTATTTTTTGAAGCTAGGGATTTGTATAGGGTTGCATAGTATTTTTTGAAGCTATGATTTGTATAGGTTTGCATAGTAGTTTTTGAAGCTATGGATTTGTATAGGGTTGCATAGTAGTTTTTGAAGCTATGGGATTTGTATAGGTTTGCATGTAGTTTTTGAAGCTATGGGATTTGTATAGGTTTGCATAGTAGTTTTTGAAGCTATTTAATATTTGTGGAGTGTGTTGGATTGTTCCCAATTCTGGTCCTGTATTTGTAGATGGTAATTTTTGATGTTGTTCGGTTGGCCATATATGCTAGTATTTTGGCTGACTGATTACCTTGCTCGAATTGTGTTTGTTGTAGAAGAAGAGTTTTTCTATTGGGCTTTCTCTTTAAGGATTGTGGCGTAAAGTTTGGTTGAGTATTCCAGGCTGAGCTCGTGTCTGGCGTTGCGTTCTTTATTAGGCTTGTTCTTTATTTGCACCTGCAGTTCCGCATCAGCTTCTTTAAGTCTGCTTTGCTTTTTAATATGAGATTGTGGAAGACAGACAGCCATGTAGATGCTTTTAGCGCATCCCATTGTATGTGTATACAGAACATTAGCTTATCAATCCTGAGGTAGTCTTGGAGTTGGTTTTCTGTGCCTATCTGGTTGTGGGAGAGGGTGAGCCAGAAAGGGTTAAACTTCCAAAATCTGGACAGTTGTGGTTTGTATTCGGGTTTTTTCAGAATGATAGGTGTGTGATCTGAGGGGCCTCTCGGCAGGTGGTCGATTTGTTTTTACCTTTTGTATGAGCATGGGTGAGAGAAATATGTAGTCTATATGTGACATAGTTCCGTATGTAGCTGAATGACATGTGTATCTTCTGGCTGTAGGTTTTTTTTGTCTCCAGGCGTCAGTCAGACTCCACATGGTCCCAAATTTTGAGAGAGCAGTGCTATTGGGTATATTGCGGGGGCTGCCTAGCCAGGAAGTGGTCCCATTGTTCATTGCATGTCATATTGAAGTCCCCCATAAGTATTATGGCTGCATTTGGGAATTCGCTAAAAAACGGTATCATATGCTGGAGTGTAGTTGTTGCTACTGTTGGAGGTTATATATTCCAGCTATAATGTACTGCGTGTGGTCAATTTCTAGAGCCACCATAGTGTATTTCCCTGTTGTGTCTACCCATGTTTTAATAATAGTGAATTGTAATGTGGATCGAACTAGGATAGACACTCCTCTGGAGTAGGTGGAGTGACAGCTATGGGATGACCAGCCTACCCATGGTTTATCAAGCCAGTGAGTTTTGTTTTGCATAAGGTGGGTTTCTTGGAGGCAGACCACATCTGGTTTATGTTTAGATAGTACCACTTCTAATCTGAAGGCGTTGGTTCGCAGAATCCCCTTACGTTCCAGCTCAATATTGTTAATGGATTTGCCATATTTGATTGGTGGGATTGATGATATCTTAGTAGGTTTCATATCCGGCCCCGGGACAGCCGAGCCCCCATAAAAATAAAACATAGAGCAAAGAGTGGATAGAAATGGAGAGATACTGCATGCATATTTCTGAGAGTATATCCTATCAGTTTTTAGTGGAATTAGCGACTTTATAGATTTCGACATTGCACATTTTACATAAACATTACTGTCCGTTTTCTTAAACAACTGTTTAGTAACAAAGTTAAACATTAAACAAAGAACAAAGTAGATCATAGATTTTTTATAGGGGTTACCCTCTGTAACAATATACCCTATCCTTGTGCAGTGTTTCCCCTAGTCTTTTAGCCGGGCGGCCACCCAGCTACTTTTTCATGCCACCCGGTTGGAAAAAATTTCTTGAGAGAAACTTGTGATTTAAAAGAATTAAGATGTACCGTGTATACTCGAGTATAAGACGAGGTACCTATTTTTACCTGAAAAATAGGAAACCTGATTGACCCGAGTATACGCCGAGGGTGAAAATTATGACCACTACTGCCTTCTGATTCATTATTGTTTTGAGGCTTAAGTTGCCCTTTAAATGGGCAGCAGAATCCCATACAATGTTTGAAAATACAACTCCCAGCAAATAAAGCATGCTGGGAGTTGTAGTTTCCAAACATCTGTATGTAAATTCTGCTGTCCATTAAAAGGGCAACTTAAGCCTCAAAACAATACTGAATCAGAAGGCAGTAGTGGTCATAATTTTCACCCTCTGGTTTTGTATCCAATGCGTATAGTGTAACTTAAACCATTTTATATAGAGGCCTGACATGGTCAAAATTCGGATATAGTGGTGTTACTGCCTGCTTGTTTCTTTGTTGCATCTAAAAACAATATTATATCATCTGCATACAATCCTTTTGCTCAGTATATTCCCCTAATCATAATCCGTGTTATGTCCGAGTGCGATCTGATTTTAGCGGTTATGATCTCTATTGCCATGGCAAAAAGATAGGTCATTCCTCTGCCCAGCTGGAAAGGTTGTGATGTGCACTTTAAATTTAATGCAGTTAGTCCCTTTTTTTTATAATTCACAATGAAAGGTGTACATCTCATTTTCTCACATTACGTGAAAAGAAATGCTTATCCGTAGTTGATAACCCTAGATTCTTTACATACCGTATGGGTCACACCATTGGCAAGACTCTAACCAACACACTTTTCTAGATGGCAGGAAAACTGGAATGTTCCTTGTTTAAACTGTGTAAACATGTACATAATGATATTTTATACTCTGGAGTCACTACACATGTACCTTATGTCTTGTGTCCCTGCAGATAGCTATATCTAGGGGAGACTACCATCCCATTAAATCACAATCTTATTTTTTGGATTTTATTTTTTTTAGAGAAAATTAAATAAATGGTGTTGGAATTAGTATAGACACTCACTAGGAGGGGGGTGGGGGTGATCGGACTTCTTATTTCTTATACAAGTCCTGGGTGTTGAATAGATCCCCAAGAAGGGAGGGTTGTTATGTTTTTTTACACAACGCTGCTATGTTCATGCAGATAGTAATATAATACATGACAATGATGTCATTGGACAATGTGTATTATATGGATAATCCAGCTGGGTTCCTATGCACATGCAGCAGGCGTTGAATTTAACAGGTAAGATAAATTTACTTTCTACATTTTATATATAATATTATTATTATTTTTACAGGAAAGTATATTGGCGATCTGGAAAATATTACATTCACTGAAAGTTTTCTTGGTAGCAAGGTCACGGTGGATTCCTGTTTTTTGCACCTACATTTCAGGATCTTAGTGGGCTTCATCTACCAAATGATCCTTTTTTATGTGGCGTTCTGATCCAAAAAATGGAGGTGCCTTGGGCAAAAGTTTTTCCAATCCGACTAATGCTAAGATTAGGATCTGAGCAGGTGGTGAGTTTTATGTTTCTTTTGGCTTTATCGCATAATCTCAGATTATTTTAAACTGCTGTAGTTTCATGCAAGTTTCTCATCGATTGCTACTTTCAAAACTTTCCATTATTGTCAGTATGCACACTGGACTTTCCCTTAAAGGACATGTCCACCCCCCAAACTATAATTCAACCCAATACTGGCCCCACTATGTAGTGTAAAAATCCTTACCTCACATCCCAGCTCCATATGGTTCTCATGTTGCCCCCCCCCCCCCCCCAAAGTTCCAAAAACTGGCCAGCAGGAATAGCAGAGTCCATATAGGACTCTGCCTCATGTCCTCCTCCGGAGAAGTTTGGCATGCGCACTGCAGCCATTCTCCCTCTCCCTCCTGATTTTGTCTCCCTCCCCCTACATAAAAACCCTTTTTATATTATGTACTGCTCCTTCCCCCAGCCCCAACCCCATAACTATTATTCACAGAAAGTGCCCGCGATCTTTACTTACCATGCCTCTCTCATTCGCTGGTCTGAACTCCCAGCAGCCCTGTCCGTGATTGGCTGCCTCTTCGGTTCTGTGCAACCAGGGCCAGGGCAGTGCGGCGAAGGAAGAGGCATGGTAAGTTACTATCAGGGCACTTTCTGTGAATAATAGTTATTAATAGCAGTGCATATATAAAAAGTTTATACATGGGTGGACATGCATTTTAGGTCTACAATGCCTTGTGCAGACCATGTGAGATATCCTTTAGAATGATTAGTGTGTACACACTATGAGGTCTGGTTTCTTCATTTTAGCTACTGGATATGTATTCCCTTGTTATCCATTTTTTTTTGTTAACTCTAGTTTGTTAATGTTAATTTTTTTTTTTTAACCTACTGTAATTTGGGCAAGGACCTTTTGCCCTAATTTGGACTTCTTTAGACAATAAAACGTCTCATTTTACCAAAATACATTTGTTTATTTAAGTTTACCCTTGTCCATGAGAAGTCAGAGACATCGGAAGCCATTATTTGGAGAGATAGTGACATACAATTATTATTTACTAACGTATGTATGGTTCTTTTTGTTCTTTGAAAGATATCTGGTATTCTTAGACTGGGTGCACCACATACATATTTCAGACCGTCCGCGACCGTGATTTCATCCAAAAAACTTTCAGCCGCGACAGTGGTTTGTCCCTGACGCCCGCTTGCTAGTGGTCGTCCATGTGTTCCATTGTTTCCATGTGTACCCAACCTAAGGACAACCACTGATTCTGTCTCAAAGCCACGCTTATCAGCTTGTGTCATGAATTAGAGCTATTGATGATTAAAAACAGACTCCCTTACTTTTGCTACAAACAGATGCTTTATTGTATTTATTTAGTAAATACATGACCAAATATAATTTTTGTTTACTTGTTTAGAAATTAGATTGATATTTTAGTCACATTCATAAAGTATATTTAAACGGTTTAACCAACTTTAAATATATCACATATAAAACTGTGCTATCCCATTTATTACCAGCTTTTTCAAAGTCCTTTCAGAAGTTGGACTTAGTTAGGAATGAAGAATTAACTTTTTCTACCACAATTCTTTTACAGGACCTTCGGAATTACCAGTAACAATACCTCATGTTGATGGCTTGGTAATTCTATGCAAATGGAAAAAGCTGCATAAAAATCCCATCAAACAGCATACGATGTAAGTGGAAAGAGGAATAACGGTTTATAATATCGTAAATAAGAGTGATTAGTATCCTGTAAATTATATCCATATAAATGATGCTTAGCTATGTCATGTGTTGCCTGGACAAAACCACTTGGTTTCCTCTAGCATAATTGTGAAATTCATAAAACTGAAATTTGTGCAGTAAAGTTATTTGTTTCTTTTCTGCTGCCAAATCAACAACTTTTTGGCAAAAATATATTCCAGAAATAATTGGTGCAAAATCGTTCTGTTCAGTCAGTTGTGGTCACTTTTTTATTTTAATCCTCCTCGAATCTCCCCAGAACACCTATACACTGTAAGAGTCTTCTCTAGTAAGATGCATTGCGTACATGAACGAGGGCTTCCGTGTTGTTGCCAGGACAACTCACAGCACATGTAGTCTTCAAGGAGACTTGTAAGCATGTGCACCAAATGGTCATGCCCTCTGACTGCACATTTACGGTCTCAATGCACAAAGTATTTGCTATACACAATAGTGCCCATACACTAGCGGAGTCGGCCATAATCTCACCTGTTAAATATGTGTTGTCTGTAGACTTCAGTACACTGATATTTCAGTATTGACCTGTAAATAGTCTCATGTGATTGGTTGCTGCAGATTAACAGCCTAGGCAAATTTTTACATCTCATATTAGTTAAGAGGTCTTGTGATATTGTCAAGGAAATTCTTCATGAGTACAATCCCACAATAAATTTCTTACTTTTTGTTAAAGGGTATATTCACCCCCAACACATATTTTAATATGTTGTTAGCCTAAAATTTGCTTTAAAATAAGCCATACTGGGTTAAATCCATACAGCCATCTGGAAATACATCATTTTCTGACATCCTTATTGAAGAGCAGGAGAAGATCGCGTGCAGGAAAGCACTGCAACATCGACAACTTTCCGTGCCCTTTCTGTTCACAAGCAGCTGGTTCTATCTTTTGGCGCCTGCACAGGAAATAGCTTCAGATGACGTACAACTTAAGATCCCAGCTCTGTTCAGTGTCCGTCAATCCAAGTTAGCCTAACATGTGTGCGAGTGTACGCGTGCACACACCCCTCCCATGATTCATGGATGTTCGCACATGCTGAGCAAGTGAGTCAGGGACTTAAATATGGGACAGCAGTGGGAACTGTTTGTACCTATATGTAACTGTCAGTTAATGAGCCAATACAGGGAAGTAACCGTAATCCTCCATTCTTCTGGGGTTAGGCGCATCATTGATGGCATTTCTGGGTGTGAATAATTTCGGCTGGGGTAGAAAACCGGAAATGCAGGCTTTATGTGGTATACAAAATGTGCTGCAGACCTGGAGAAATATACATTATTTTAAAGTTCTAAATTGGCGGTTCAGGTCAGTGGGGAGAATTAAAAACATATGAAAAAAGTTGGACATACCCTTTAATGATATATTCTGATCATACAGAGGAGAAGCATTGTGTATACTGGTTTACATTTTTCCTTTTTCTCTCTGTCTTTTTCATTAACCATTTTAATAAGACTATTCATGCCGTACTTTTTATGTTATTCCCTTAGAGCTGTTGCTTCTGGATCCCTAAGGGGCAGTAAAGCTCTAGTTTTTTTATTACACCTTGAGGCCATGTCTGCATATGCCTGAGCTCTTAAATTGCTTTTAATTGCCTGCTCTGTGCTTTTTTTTTTAGACAGAGAGGAGGTGTTAAAAGTGTTACACAAATATATGTATTCAGGCATGATTAGGATCCATAAATTTGACATGATGGGCAATTACAGTAGGGGGTTGACAAGCCCATTAGTTGTTTTTTTTTGGTTGGTGTGTGACATGTTAACTTCCTGCTTTGCCAATTTCCATTTATAGTTTTTGACTTAAATATAGGAAATCCAGTTTTCAAATATACAGGATCTCTGTCCAAGAAAATTAGAATGTTTTTTCCTGTAAAAAGTTTTTCAGTTTTTGGCATTGTTTTTTTTTTTGTTCCATGACTAAGGGATGTTTCCCGAAACGCGTTGGATGCTGGGTACCGTGTGATTTATGACGAGAAGGTCTGAATAAAGTTTTTCCACATATACCGGAGTGCGGCCTACCTGTTTGTTTTGCATTGTTTTTTTTCAGACAAACTTATGTTGTACTATTAAGGCACAAAAACTAAATGGTTTAGAACAAGGGAAAAAAATCTATATCAATGTGGTAGAGTAAAAGAAATGAGATGTATTCCAATTTCCCCTGTTTTGCTGGAAGAATAACATGTCGTAAGTATATATTGAAGTGGTTTTAAAGCAGAACTACGTATTCTACAAAACACACTTCTCTTTTGCCTAACTTAAGATGTATCCAGATGAGGACCTGATATGCCAGTTCCTCGCCCTGTGGGTATATTAGATTGCTGGCAATGCTTACCTTAAACCTAAAGTTGTGCTTGCAGTTCAGACCACTCTTCACCCTTTCCCCCAGTACAGGACTGACCTACCAATGAAGAGAACTGCCTGTGTCTGGGGCCTGATCCAGACATAGGCAGGTCCAAACCAGCACATATTTTTTTTCCAATCACTCCTAAACCACATTTGTTAGGAAACTGACAGATATAGGACTAACCTTCCATCTGCTCTTTAAGCTCTGTTGCATATTCTCATGTGCTCAGAGGAGATGGCTTGGGGAAATGGTATTTAATCATTGACTGTAAAGACTTGTCACATCCTGACTGACCGATGCTAACCTGAATAACCAGTAAGCTGAAATATTGCTAACAGGTGGACTTGCCCTTAAAAACCTAGTGCCCCTGATAGTATTAATGTAAACAAACACTGGCTCACATGGACTAGTAATACATGCAAAGACTGTGCTTCACTACTGACAACCACCAAAAGGTATGCAGGGACACTGAACTGTCATTTAAAAGTACCTTTAATTTAAAATTCTATTTCTCTTTCATCCTAGGGGACCCAGGCACAGCAGGGGTTAAGTACTCACTCTACCTCCTGGAGCGGACACTTGAAAGACTTGAAGACTTCACAGGCTCAGTGCTCCCCCCCTTACCTTATATAGCACAGCACCAGGAGCCTGCTTCAGTTCTCAAGTGTCTGCACGAGATGAATCTCTGAAGAGGATAGGACAGCTGGATCCTGTTCCTTTGCCGCTTTCCCACATCAACCAACAATTTGCAGCAGAAGCCTGTTCATCCACTCCTAGTGTTTCATCCTGACCTGTCTGAAGCCGCAAATGGAAGAAGATCCAGCGGACAGAAGCACATGGTCAGCGCTTGGGGCTCTCAGCAGTCCTACTACACTGCTGATCCCCTCCACTGCGCTCAGGATTGGCACCACATTGGTCCCTTCTCCTTACTTTGGAAAACTGGCCTATTCTACTCAGGCACCTTCTGGACACCTCTACATCCTGTAAGTGCCGGGGCCTTGGTAAAGGGGGCGGGAGCTCCCCCTACTGGCACGGTCTTCCCGCTTTTTGGCATGCATCTCGGGGCGGGACTTCCTTTCTCCCTGCTTCCTCTCAACTTGGTTCTCCTCTCCTGCTGAAGTCTCTCCAATTGCTACCGGACCTTTCCAGGCTCAGTGCTTCTTCCCTACCGGCCTTTTTCTTCTTCTCTCTTCTCTCTCTCGTGTTAGTCTGCAGAGTAGGTAAATAGCATTTTCTTCTGATTTGATTTCTGCTTATCAAGGCGAATAAGCCCTTTCTTCTCTTTGCCGTGTGTGTGTGTGAAATCCCTGAGTGCACTGGACTCTTTTGGATTATATATATATTTTCTCTTTCCTCTATCTCCTATCTTCCAATGGCCAGCAAGGGGTCGCTTCCTTCCGCCAGAAGGGAAATAAAAACCCATTGCTACAATCCGTGTGTGTGCGATCTGTCAGGCAAAATTGCCCTCGGCCATCCAGCCCAAGATGCGCCTCGTGCATTGTTGCCCAGGAACCACCCTCCGCTTCCAGTTCAGCCGACCAAGAACCCAATTGGGCAAGGTCAATCCGTAAATCTTTAAAAATATATCTGCAGGGTTTGCTCAAATGCAACCCCTCAGGGATCTCTCAAGAGTATGAACCGGCATAGGCTAAGTCCTAGCCTCTTCTATGTCCTTTCTGTCTGCTTCCATTTCACAGTCCTCCAATCCGGCAGCTAGTGACTCTGACCCGGATTGCAGACCTACCAGATCAAGGAGCCTACCTCCTTTACGGTCGAGGACTCAACTCAAGAGGAAGATACATTCCCATGGAAGGTGAAATAGATTACGGCGCTCCCGACAGAGAATCAACACAGACACTTCAGCGGAGGCTTCGACTCATTATAAGGTCAGTGCTTAGCGCCCTAAATATTTAGATTCGGAACCCCCGGAAGATCCCTCCTGAAAAAATCCTCTTTTTCCCTCCTACGAACAACTAGATAAAATCGTTCTCCAAAAATGGTCTTCCATTTCAATTTCTCACAACAGGAGGGGAAAATACTTTCCTTTCCAAAAGAAAGTACTTGCAGGCTTTCCACTTTCCCATAGAAATCCTGACAAACAAGTTTTGTCAGGATTCAGTCGGACAACGCCACCAAAGGGGCACACGGAGCAATGGCCATGGAGGAATCCCATCGGATCCTCAATGGGCAGAACACAACTCGGATCCCATCGGATCCTCTAATGGGCAGATCCTCTAATGGGCAGAACACAACATTCCAGCCATATGCGCAATCTACATCCTGGGACTCCGAATGTGCCGGCACACTGTAGACCCAGGGGAATGGTCCCTCCACTAGGGTTTTTCTCGACCCTGACCAATCGGTTTGGGGGTAAAGAAATAGATATGATGGCATCAAGTCACAATCACAATGTCCCCCCTTTTTTTGTCTCAAAAACATGAGACCCCAGGCATACCTAGTGGGCGCACTAGTAGTTCAATAGAGATTCCGGTTGGTATATGCCTTTCCTCCGATAGCCATGATCCCCGCGTGTTTTCTAAAAAGATACAGCGAAAAGACTCCAACAATATTCATCGCCCCCAGTGGCCAAAGTCTTGTTCACAGATCTACTAAAAATGTCAGTAGAGGATCCGTGGCCTCTCCCCTTCGTCCATACCTCATCTCCCAAGGCCCGTTACTTCATCCGATCCAAATGCCCTCAGTTTGATGGCGTGGCGATTGAATCTTCCATCTAAAGAGAGAGGTATTTCATCGTCATCATACCCACCATGTTGGCGGCACGTAAACCATCTTCCTCTAAGATTTATCATTGCATTTGGCAAGCTCTAGGGCTTTTCTCCTCGCACGTTTGTGCTATCTCAGACTTTTGCGATTCCTAGTTGGATTGAATAAAGGGCCCTCTCTTATGGCTCTTAAGGTTCCAATCTCAGCCCTTCGATCTATTTTATTCAAAGATTAGCCATGCATAAGGATATTAGACTTTTTCTGCAATGGATGCCCACCTTGTCTGCCTCGAAAACATCTGTCCAACCATGGGACCTCTCCGTAGTCCTCCGGATCCCCAGGGCCTCCTTTTGAACCTCTAACATCCATACGCTACCACTGCTATCAGGGAGACTATCCTACTGGCTATCTTCTATTCGGAGATCGTCCGAACTAGCAGCTCTCTCTATGGAACCCTCGTGTTTGAAAAGAATAAAGATAAAGCGTGTCCTTTGACCTCATCCAACTTTTTTACCCAAGGTCGTTCCAGCTTTGTACCACGATCGACTTCTCCCAGGAACAACGGTTGTCACTCCTGCATGTCGTCAGAGCTCTCCGGATTACTTCTCTAGAACAAATCTTTTTGTTCTTCCAAGGCCCTGTTCATCCTCTTGGCGGGTCCTCTCAGGGATCCAGAGCATTTCATCCCTAGCCAATGGATCTGTATCTTATTCTGCGTTGCTATGCAAGCAGGGACTGCTCTTCCCTTTGCGGTTGCAGCTCATTCGACGAGCACTAGTGCTTCATGGGCGGCCGGCGCGGGGCCTCCATTGATCAGATTTGGCAAGTCCACCACATGTCTTCTATTAACACATTCATACAATTCTACAGACTGAATGTGTTCGTTCAGCAGACGACCCTCAGTCACCTGGTGCTGCAAGCAGCAGAGTTTGAATATTTTGCCCACCCTGTACTGGTCGGGACTTGGGACTCCCCTGCTGTGCCTGTGTCCCCCCTAGGCTGAAAGAGAAAGGAGATTTTGTTCTACCTGTAAAATCTTTTTCTCTGAAGCCAAGGGGACCCAAGCACGACCCTCCCTTAAGTTAGTTAATCTAGTTTCTGATTAGTGTAGTTACTCACTTTTCAAGTTTGGGGCTTGTTGCCAAAAAGTTATATATTTCTTTGATTACTTACTCTCCTTTGCTGTCTATCTTGGGACTAACTGAAGCAGGTCTGGTGCAGTGCTATATAAGGTAAGGGAGGAGCACCTAGCCTGTGAAGTCTTCATATTTTCAAGTGTCCTCTCCTAGATGTGAGTATTAACCCCTGCTGTGCCTGGGTCCCCCTTCGGCTTCAGAGAAAAAGATTTTACAGGTAAGAACAAATCTCTTTTTCCTATTGAGGTTCTACTTACAAACTGATCGATGTTTCTGAATGGTCCCACATCGGCTCCAATCATCTTGCCCATAAAACACCCCTTTCCTCTTATATTAGCCTAGCTAGCTAACTAAAGCTAGGTACACACAGTACAGATTTCTGAAAGATGACCGACAGGATCTGCAAGATCCTGTCGCCATCTTTCAAAGATCTGCATACACACAGTCCCGAGCGTTCTCCCTATGAACATCTAGGGCGACGCTCGGCCACTGTGTGTTTCCATCGCCGCGCTAGACTCCTCTATAGGGAGTCTAGCACGGGTGATGGAAATTTTCGGTCTTTCCTGAATGAGCGTTTCGGCCGACCCGATCGTTCGGCGGCTACGCGCTTGTTCGGGAAACAATTACACCACATACAATTAAGCCCCAATACCTTCGGATCGACTGTATCGAGCCTTTATCGTTACTGTGTGTACCCAGCTTAACGTGCACTAATATTGATGGGGGGCATTGGGCGATGCTGTCAACAAGCCATACTGACCGCTACAGCCCACCTTTCTATTAAAACTGTTTTTGAGCGTGACTCCCCCTTTGCTGCAAGAGCAAGTAACTGAATTAGAGCCTTTGTAATTGTTCATTACTAACCATTAAGCTCCAAATTTGCAGCTAAATCACCGTCTAGTGTAAAGTACCACATGATATTTTATTTTCTTTGATATGTTTAAGGGATCTATGAATAGTGCAGCTTCCTCTCTTAAAAAAATGTGTTGTCTTGTCATCTACATTAGGTTTTTAAAGTGAAGTTAAGTTAAAGGTAAGTTTAAGAAGAGCTAAGGTTAAACAACACCTTTCTCCTCTTGTGTTGTACCTTGGAATTAAACTAAATCCTTAGTGGAGTTTCTGTTTTTAGATGAACCTGAAGGAGGATGTCAGCTGCGCAGTCCTGTCTTGTCTGTGTGGGTGTCTGCCCCTTCACTTGGTAGGCAGTCTAAGGTTTGGGTACACACGGTAAGATATTTTGTGGACAACCGACCGATAGTGCCGTGTATCGGTCAGTCAGACAAAATATCTTGCCGTGTGTCCGGGGAAACCAAGCTCGGGCCCTTTGGTAAATCATGGCCGATCGTGCGTTCCCAATGGGAACTGTTGGCCTTGGGCAACCGACAGTCATTTGACCCAACAAAGCTCAGTAGTAGCGAACGCTCAGTCGGGACCAATAATTTCCCCGTGTCTACCCAGCCTAACCAGTGTAAAATGTGTTTACGACAAAGCGTGCATTTTCATTGGTTTACTTGTCCACCTAGTAATAACATAACTGTAAGTAGAAATCTATACAGCTGATATCTCCCTACATAGTCCACTATAACGCAGTTAAAATAGTATTCCTGTGCCATACCCACAGGAAATGTGCTTTTGTCCCTTTAGTTTCACTTTTTTAACAAATAAAGTTTTTCAAATTATCCAAGTACAAAAGCTCCACCTATAAATAATGAATAATGTTTTAATTTAAAGATTTCTAAAGCATCCATTCTTCAAATGAACATGTCATAAGCATTGGTGCTAGCTTTAGCCTGGAGCAGACCCCATTTGGTGTGCGTTCAGAACAGTTGATGGAATTTACCAAACCAAGCAAACAGCGCTAACAGAAAGACAAGGGAAGGTGTGTTGTTGCTATTGTATATATTTTATAACATTAACTGATATGTAGGAACTTTGTTTGGTTTTAAAGGATCAATGTATCTTTAAATGTATGTAGCTAACCTACTAAACAAAATGGGGAACAAAGAAATGTAATGGGATCTAGTATATGGTTTTACATACCTTAAGGTGGCCATACATAAGGAGAATTTACTTACCTGACCAAGTGATCCCTGACATTAGACCGATCCTGTCGGAACTTTGCCTTTCCCGTTCCTCTTTGCGATCGCAAAATGAATGGGATTTGCGATCACATGTCAGTCGCAAACAAAGACGGGAAAATCCTCCTAATATATGGCAACCTTAAGTGTAAAGCTGGCCATACACTAGATATTTAGATAGATTTGAGATAGATTGGACATTTGTCTTAAGATAAATAGGAACATCTCTCTTTGTTTTAAGTAGTTTAGGCACCTTAATAGTCTAAGCAGGGGTGAGTGTGGCAGTCAGTCTGGAGTCACAAAATGTACATTAGCATTCCTGTGCAGGGGAGGGTTGTTACATCAGTCAGGCGCATGGAAATGGGGGGGGGGTCTGTTTTCTTAGACTCTAGTACAGAGGGGGTGTCAATCTGATACAGGCAGGGATTTGTCAGATGAGGGGGAGTCCTGTGCAGGCAGGCTAGTAATATACCCTCATTGACCAATTTTATATTTGTGTTTAAGGAAATGCATTATTGATTATTAAAGGTGTGTGTGTTAAATTTTTTTATCTTACATAGTTACGGGAGCAAGCTTTGTTGTTTTTAATGGAGCTTTAAAGACCTCTTCTGGATTTCTGGCCCAAGTCTAGTATAGTTGAAGGTATCAAACCCTAGCCATATATTTATAACCTTGTTTTTGGGTGCATGATGTTATTGTTGATGCATGTGGGTCACACACACCACAAAAAGTTGTTGCTAATGTCATTGTGAGTAGCCTTAATTTTGTATGCTGGGATGGTCAACATGTTGCTTTCAGATATTTGAAAACTACAACTTCCAGCATCCTTTGCTGCCCTCTGGTTAAGCATTGCTGGAAGTTGTAGTTTTCACATATCTGGAAGGCCACTGGTTGGACATTAGTGGAATATTGTGGGTGGCCACATTGCATGTGCGTGTTGCATCTCCTTTTTCGGGGCATTGAATCCCTATTTTCCCTGTCGTCCCTGGCCAGTCATTCACCAGAGTGGGTCGGTCCCCTGGGTGTGAACAGGAAACGCATTACTATAAAGCTCCGCCTCCTCTTGGACATCCTCTTTTGCATTTCCTGTCAAAGTGTCGACAGTGTCTGTCTTGGTCAAGCAATCTCCGAAACTTTTCACCAAAGTGTTGGTGACTCAAATAGCGAAAGTAAGGAGGAGAGGAGTACAGGCATATCGTTATCTGGACGACATTCTGATAGTAGCAGAATCAAAGTGAAGGCTGCAGAAAACTTGAAGTTGTTTGTATCTTTTATCAACATGGATGATTATAAACAAAGAGAAGAGCATATTCCTACCTCTCAGAGAATAACATTTCTAGGGGCAATGTTCGATATGGTGAGGAATCGATTATTGCTGCTAGGAAAAAAGTGTTACAAGACAGGAATTCAACTTCAGAAAGTAATAAATGTGTACAGGTAAGACAAGTCCTGAGAATCCTAGGACTAATATCAGCGGCAATGCAAATGGTGCAAGTAAAAAAAAAAAAAAAAGTGTCTTCACAAGTACCCATCCTCCGTGGAATCTTTCACTAGTTCTTCAGCATTGAGGGGCTCACCTGTTTAACCATTAGAAAAAGCTTCAGATTGGATCCTAACTCTAAAAATTGTATCCTTGGTAGCAATTACCACATGTACGTGGGAGTGTTATCTCCGCATTGTGGTAGAGAGATAACTGTAATTTTTCGTGATAGAGTAAAGGTGGCCATACACCGCACGATATTACTTACCTGACGCGACCGCTCACGCGACGTTCCTGCGATCCTGCCGGAACCACCTCTCCCGATCTTATATACGACTGACATGTGATCGCAAAATCCCATTAATTTGCGATCGCATGTCGGTGGTATATAGATCGGGAGAGGTGGTTCCGGCAGGATTGCGGAACGTCGGTGAGGCGGTCGGTCGGGTAAGTAAAATCGTGCTGGTGTATGGCACATTAAGATCAAGCTTGCATTCACGTTTTATCCGAAAGTTTTGTCAAGATACCATATGTAGTTAGAAGTAAATTTGCCATCTTCTGTGAAAATCATGGCATTCTTTAAATCTGGTGCAACTTATAAAGTACTACCGTATATCTCGAGTTAAACCGACCCGAGTATAAACGTCGGTACCCATTTCCCACCTAAAAACCAGTAAAATGATTGACTCGAGTATAAAACCGAGGGTAGAAACATGAACACTAAAGCAAACCTGTATTATAAAAATGATTAGAAAATCAAAATTAATAAAGCAGGGTACGAGTAACAGTATTATTTTAAATAAAAACAACTGTTCAGTATACGGTAACTTAAAAAGTTTAAAAATAACTTTAAAATCCTTCAAAATCGGATTCCTATCGTCGGTTTCTCCAAAAGTGCCTCAAAATTGAGCTGGTGTAATGTCCATCTGCATAGACATATCATCACCGAAATCAACATCTCCCTCATTTCATCACTGCTGCTGTGCTGAAACAAATTCGCTCGCTACATCCATGGCTTACTTATACCGCATTTCAAAAGCACGTTGGATGATGTCTTCTGGAATGTCCTCCCATGCATCTCGTACCCACGTGCTACTATTCTATGTCAGGGCTTCATAAGATTTCCACTTTTTGTCAATTTGGCTTGACCTGACGACTCCTATCGTGCCACATTTTTCGCAACTGTCTTTAAAAGGTTGTTTATAGACACACATCCAGAGGCTGTAAAACAGATGTTTACCCACCTGAATAACAGCCAAAGTGGTTTTGAAATGACTTAGCCTTGTTTTTGACTCCTCACTATATGGGCTCTAAACATATGCCCAAACTAGCAATGAAGGTTTTTTTTTATAAGCTATCTTGGTCGTCCATTCATATCCCTTCTAGCCAGTTTTTTTGTTTCCTTGTTCATCCATCCAGCCTTTAACCTGTGGACGGACAGTGTTCGTGGGGGGAATTTGGCATTTTTTGGCAAGTCTTTCTTTAAATATATAACAGTCCGCAGCTTGACTCCATTGTCCAACATGCCAGAACCACGTGTAAATGATTTCTTCATTCCCGTTGTTCAAGAAAAATAGTTTTCTCCCCAGGATGCCACGGGTCCCTGTTGCTTGGAAGATCAAAAGTCATTGCAGTCTCATCTCATAATTATGAGCTTTCTTTTTTTTATAATGATTGATGGAATGAACTGACCTTTTCTTTCCATATCTGTGGCAGCTTTTGCGATATCTTCGTTCTCTGGCGCAAGCAAGTCCAAACCGATTCATGAAGCGGTACACCATCCAGCTGATGCAACAAGTTCTCAATACCCACTGTTTTGTATTGCTCGTCTTTAAGCATTTGAAGGGCACGTAATCGGATTCCCATGCGTGTTCAACAGTATCCATTTTGACGACATTCCATTACCCATTTATGCACAGTCAGTCTCTAGAGCCCCATGTAAGGTTGTTAAACCACGACAAGCCTTTTTTGACTTCGGCATCTTTCCCAATTCGGACTCAATTTTCGCCAGTCTCCGCACCTGTTCTTTCATCACACGGCCAAACTTCCCATCCTGCCACACAGAATTATTGCCTTCTCTTCCTCTGCTCTTGACACAACTCTTAGTTTAAAGCCAAGCGTCGTATGATCTGCGCAATTTTTTTACACGACCAACCGTTTCTCACAGAATTAAAAAACACCAGAAGAACCAGTAAGAAACTTTCCCCAGCAACCCAATTAAATTACAAACGAGGCACTGATTACGTGCTTTTATATCAGGTATTCTGCTTCTTATTCGACTTGTTCTGAGCTTTAGTTTCCCTTTAAAATTGACTTTTATTATACCGTAATAAAACAGCTACAGTATTACCACAATCAAATAATAACCGTAATCCCGTTAAACGAAGAAGAGCCTATTGCCCCAATACCATATACCGTAACCATCGGCAGCACTTCTCCATGATGTTTAGAAACTACAACCCCAGCATGCTTGTTTGCTGGAGTTATATTTTCTAAACATCTGGAGAAGTGCTGAAATACTTTAAATAATAAAATGACCGTACAGTAAATCATTCATTCAAGCACAACCCCCTCCCCCCCCCCCCCCCACCCCCCCCCGCACCCCCCCCACCCCCACCCCCTCCAAACCCACCCAATGGACAAAATCATGCCCATTACTACAAATTTGGCAACTTACTGCTGGTTGAGGGTCTTGGACTGGTTCTCCAAGTCCAGCTAGTTGAAGGCTCCTCCATACCGGCAATGCGGGTCCCACTGATGACGTCGGCAGAGCTCGCGGCAACGTAGTTACGCACTGTCCCACGCGCTCTGCCTGTACAGCTCCGTGGTCCCGGTCTCGATCTCCTCGCTGCTGATCTCCTCCTGCTGATTCCTGATCGGAATTATGGGCCAGGACAGGACTTGCAGGTAACCGCAACCTTTTATTTATTTTCCCCCCCAGATTTTACCTATGACTCTGATTATAAACCGATCTAGGTTTTTAAGGTATTTTTTTTGACCTTAAAAACTTCTGGTTTATCTCAGTATAGTACGGTAATTGAAATACATCTCCCATAGAGAATGTCATACCAGACTGTTTCTGGATCCCAAGAGTAAACAGGAAGGATTGCACCCATTGGAAGCGGACAAAAAATTTGTGTTATAGTAACAATGATAGCAAAGGCTTATCAGTAGGAGAAAACCTCACCTAAGGGGTTGAAAGCTCACTCACAGAGGCACTAGAAGCGTCTTGGGGCATCAGCCTAAGACACCACCTTAACTAAATATTGCGAGGAAGCCAGATGGTGCTCGCCTGTCAGATTCGTCCTTGGCATTATTGGGTGGAATGTGGAGCCACGCCAAGAAGCCAAATTGTGAACAGATCTTGGAAGCAGTTAGTAGTCTATAATTATGGTTTTCCAATTAAAAGTTGTTTTTCAAGCAGCAAGTTCTGTCTCCTCTCCGTTCATTTTTGGCCACTTGGTCCTATCTCCAGTCTGGTAATGACTGGCCAGGAGTTGACAGGCAACCCAGGAAATGATTAATACTTAATCGAATTTTTGTTTTCCGGTCCACTTCTCCTGGGCAGCATCACCAGAAGTACTTCCCCCCTCCTCTGTGTATGTTATAGTTATTTTGACAGACTTTATTAAGGAAGGATGTACAGAGGAGTATGCGGCTAGATTTATGTTGATGCTTTTTCTTGTTCACCGAAATCCCCGGACCTACCCATCTGGTTGAATACTCCTGGGAGAGGTGCAAACTCGGAAAGAAATTGTGTAGGTATTAATCATTTCCTGTTTTTTTTGCGAATAGCATGCAATTCTGGACTATCACCGGAAGGGCATGTCAAATGACTGTATTGCCAGCACGCTATTTCACGCATGTTCAACCGTGTGTTCTTCTGTCCCTTATCCCGCTATTCTATAGTTATTCCTGTAGACCTTAAGTTAATTTCTATTCCAGTATTAGTATGGGCTATGTACAAAATAACACAAGCAATGAGGAGGCCGCTTTCGGCAGGCGCTAAAGATACAGAAGGATTTTAAATGTTGTGGGAATTGATTCTGGAATTCCAATGACGAAGTTACCATTTCTTGGTTGGAACGCTAAGAAAGACAAACAGAGGTAAAGTTACTAAGAACAAGTTTTATAACTTGCTAAATAACAATAGTCCATTGCTTTAACACACTGACAAATTGAGAAGAATAATATAAATATAAAAAACTTTATTGCAATCATTGCAAAAGACACGAACAGACCCCCTGACTGTTAACTGTAACACTGCACAGATCATAAAAGGTTACAACAAGCGCACTTACTGTTAGAGAGCGGAAGAGACATAGCAAACAAGAAACATCACGGCAAACATAATGTATAGTGATCTCAGTACCAAATAGTCAATGAAAATAAAGAACACACAACCCAGCTAAATAGTTTCCTTCTCTCGCTGGCGCACTTATTACATATAGCAGTATACAGTTGCCCTGTTAACACATTTGTGTGCTCCATCTTTGGCTACTAACATATACTTCCATTACCCTAATCCCTAGCGGCCATTTCTTTAGTGCCTTTCTTCGTGCACGAAGCAACAGATAGGGACTGGACGCAGTGCATTCCTAATCGTAAATAAAATAAGAATCCTATATTCTGTTCCTCGCTAAAAGGTGATATCTAGACATAGCAAAACTACAGAGTCTAAATCAGTTACCTCGCCTCTTCCACTTTGGCCATTATTACTAATATTGTATTACAGGTACAACATTTGTGGCTTCCTAGTTTTAGTATGCTTTTGCTATAGTGTGTTAAACCCCATATACTGCTTGCTATAACTTAATATCAAACTGTCTATTTTTGCTGTGTTGAATATATCTGATACCTTACACTACCTATGCAGTTTCTATACCTTATTGTCATCCATCATGCTATGGACTTACCTATGTGTCTCTGTATAGATGTAATAATGTCGCCAGTAGGAGTAGGAACGATTTAGCTTGTCTTTTTTTTTAGATGTATAACTTTTGTACAATAAGGATTCTTAATTTAAATTTATTTCGCCTTTTGTCTTGTGTATAATTCAGGTCTATTATGGCCTTTTGTCATTTTCGAATAAGTTTTTTATTTATGTGATCTCAAGAGTCTTGGGCTGCGGGCTGGTGTCTCTGTGGGTGCTTGGTGGGCGGTCTCTTGGCACTATCAGTGTCGCTGCTGTGCTGGTCTGGTCCCACTTTTGTCTGCTCTGTGCCAGAAGAAAGGCTAGGCTGCCAGGATGAGGTGCTGGTTTCAACGTTATATTTAGAAACCAAATTGAGTCACTTAGGACCTAGCACAGCTAGGTTGGGGGGGTGTCTACTTCGGTGTAGAAATTTTTGTGTGTGGGGGTGGACATACCAGTTAATTTATTATTATACTGTAGAATCTTATTGCTAACCGACGGAATGTATGCAACTTGTTTATGTGTACATACTTGTAGGACTGACAAGTCCATTGATGGCAGTCAATGGAAGGAATTCCAGTGACAGTTTGCCAGGGAGCAGGTAATTTGAAGTTTACGACAAAATTGTGAAGTGTATTCAGAGGTATGCACTGCTTCATAACGGTAATGAATGCTAAAAAACGGCATTCCTAATAGATTAAACGTTGGGTCTGCTTTTTGTAATGTATGCGTTCCATAATGCATACGGTGACCGCTAACTCAGTGGTTGGGCATAAAGTATTTCGGCCCCCTTTGAAGTTTTTCCACCATTTTGTCCACATTACTGTAGCCTCAGCAAACATTAATCAATTTTTTTGGATTCCTTGTGAAGAGTCAATACAAAGTGGTGTAGCACCGTGAGAAGTGGAACGAAAATCATACATGGGGGTGGTTGCGATATATTATATCATGTCCTCCCTAGTCAATACTTTGTAGTAACCACCTTTGGCCTGGTCAATAACAGGCTGCCAGTTGGCGTCTTGAGGGTATTCTCTATCAGCTTGCACATCAGAAACTGATCCTTGCCCACGTCTCTTTGGTGCAAAACAGCTCGCACTCGGCAGATAGATGAGACGGCGTTTGTGAAACAGCAGTTTTTCAAGATCTTGATCACTGATTCTCGATTGGATTATATCTGGACTTTGAGACTGGGCTCCTTCTACTACATAGGATATGTTTTGTTTTAAAATCGGCATTCACATTGTTGCCCTGTGTCTATACGTTTAGGGTCTTTGTCCTGGCTGTTAGGGGAATCACCTCGGCACCCAGTCTCAAGTCTTTTTGCTGACCACCAAAAGGTTTTCTCTTCTAAAGATTGCCTCCCTGTAATTTGGCTCACATCCATCTCCAACCTCATTCAACTCTGACAGCTTCCCTGTCGCCTGCTGGAGAGGAAAGCACCCCAGAGCATGATGCTGCCGATCCACCATATTATGGACGTGGTGGGATTGGTGTGTTCTGATGAATGTGGCATGTTTAGTCTTTCGCGCGACACATAGCGTTTGCATTTTGGCGGCAAACAAGTTCGCTTTTTGGTCTCTCTGTCGCAGAGTAAACACCTTCTCTGCTCACATGTTTGCTGTGTCCCCACATGTCTGTGGCAAACTGCAAACGGGCACTTCTATTATCTTTTCCCGTTAACAATGTTTCTTCTTTGCGCATCTCTTCATAAAGGGCACTTTGTGCAGGTGCACGACTAATAGTTGTCCTTAGGACCAGATTCCTCCACCTGAGCTGTAGCTCTCGCAGCCGTCTCTAAGTCACCATAGTCCTCTTGACCTGCATTCTGATCAGCTCCTCCCTTGTTTGCCGTGTTTAGTGGACTGCCTTGTCTTGGTAGGTTTACAGTTGTGCCATACTAACTTCCATTTCTGATGATCTTTGAACAGGCTCATGGAATTCAGGCTTTGGAAAATCTTTTTGTAGCCTAAGCCTGCTTAAATTTCTCAATAACTTTATCCCTGACTCATGTGCTGGTGTGTTTTTTGGACTTTATGTTGTTTTGCTTGGCCAAGATTCCTCTTAGACAACCTCTGAGGCCATCACAGAGCTATCTGTATATTGTACTGACATTTATATACACAGAGGTGCTACTCTGTTATCAGTTAGCAGCCATCAGGCAATTTCTATGGCTCAACTGACTGCCTTAGAATGGCCAAAAAGGGGGCCTGAATAATTACGGCACACCCCCCACTTTGCGTTATTGATTTTGTTAAAAATGTTTGAATCATTTATGATTTTTCGTTCGCCTGTCTCACATTTACACCACTATTGTATTGTCTTTTTACGTGCAGTCCAGTTAAAAATTGATTGTGTTTGTGGCAGTAATTACAATTGGAAAACTTCAGTGGGGCGAATACTGTTTGCCAACCACTGTAATGACAACCAGGATTCACCCATCTTTATGCAGCAGAGTTTTCTAGCTTTCTGGTTTCTAGTGAAAGCTAAATTCTAAATGTGTCTGTATGTCATTGTTGAGTTACGTGGTGGCGCCCATGGCAATGCCTATGTTTAGGTCAGTTGCACAGCCAAGAATTCTACAGTTTAATCCCCTAGTTTACCTATGAAAAATAATAACATACATAGTCCTTTTTTTGGTGGGGGGGGGTTTTACTCTCTTTTTTTGTTTTTCACAAAAGAGTCTCTAGCATCTGTACAAACTTAATAAAATATTAAATAGGCAGCTCTGCTTTTCTTTACCACGCAAGTGATTGCTCTGACAGTGCTTCTGCTGGAGCAATACACAAATACAGAACTGACTTTCACTGACATATCTACTGATCATTATTTTGATTTTCCTGGGCTTGCAGTGGTAGCACACATGCTGAAAGTGCTGTTTTTGGACAATAGGCCATTAGGACACAAGTTAAGTAATTCCCACAGGTTCCCTGTTTTGTTTAGTATTGATTCTAGCACATAAGGTATTCTACATTACCTGATTACCCACCTATGTAGAGACCTTTGAGGATAAAGGTAGAAACCTTATTTTTTAGCATCTTAAGCAGTATAGAAGGTCAGGTTGCGAATCCCATACTTCTATTTTTTAGACGTGAATGTTAATTTCTGTTTGCTTACATCATGCTAGCAAAGTAATCAAGAGTGCAAATCTATTTTTTTTTTTTAATGGAAAAGCAATAGGATTTATCATTGTTAGGGATCGCTAGGACCATTTTGTATCTGCACTCACTGAAATCTGTGTCTGGTGCAGTTCTTGAAGGATGGTCCATCCTGAGCTAGGCATGTATGACTTGTCCGCTGTCCCGAGTACGGCAAGGCTGGGCAGCTTTCCGTGAAGAGTGTCTGTGCACACTTAGCAATGGGGGTTCCCACTAAGGTGATATATTGAGCGAGACCACTCTAGTACGCACACTATATTAATTTCTTCTAAACTACGCGAGCATCAAAGCAAAGGAGAGTGAGACACTCACGTTTTTGTATCTTTGTGAATATGCTTCTTTCTATTGGGGCATATGTTGGTCTAGAGACTTAAGTTTTCGCCTTTAATACAAGTCTAATGAAACGCAAAGCAAAGCAACGAATGCATAGACCAAACAGTATGAGAGTGGGCACTGTAATGCGTTTACATACAGCGGATGGGCAAAATCAGCAACAAAAATGCACACTAATCTTTTTGTGGTGTTAATACTAAAATTAGCATTAATCCTCGAAACTTTTGTGTTTTTAAAAAAGGGCAACTGTGTTTCTGCAACAGTATTAGGGGTAAATAATAGTCAGTAGTAATTTGTAGTTGAATCAAGCCGTACGTCTCGATATGCAGTGGCCCACGCATCTAGGAATATCCTCATTTTCCTTGCCTACTGTGTGATCTGTCCAGTAGAATGGCAAAAACAACTCGCACCAAGATTTGATGAAGGTGGGCAAAGAATTCTCTCCGGTGAGCTCCATAGATGGCACATTGGATATTTCCCTGGGATCAACTCTAATTGGATTAGAATCAAATCACCAGTTAACTTTGCAAACAATTCCCTGTTTGTGCATGAGAACTCTTCAGCTTTTTAAAAAAAAAAACTGACAATGAACCTTGCGCTATATTAACACGTCCAACTGGAAGAACCGTTTCATAGCTTTAATAACACGTAGCAAAAGGAACCGCACACGTGAAAAAAAACGCTTTCCTGAACTTGAGCCTAAACCTTTTTTCTTCAAGGTTCTTAAGGAATGGGGTCCCAGGTCCATCCTGACATGTTTCTATTGGTGAACAATGCCACAGAAGTTTATTGCGTAGGCCTAAGGGGGCTATTAATGTGATTTATACACCTGTAAATCTATATTCACCCAATCGCCAATCGCCTATTTCTCCAGCATACATAATTGCAACTTTGCCAGTCTCTCTTCACTATTCATCGGCTCCCCCACATCCCCTTATTAAGATTAGTTGCTGCCATCTCTGAACCTTTCCATTTCACGATGTCGGCTTTTGTACAAAGGAGTCCAAATTGTCCTGCATATTCCAATGAGGCCTTACGAATGCTTTGTGAAAGAGGGAGAATAACATTTTGTTTTTTTTTCCCCCCTCCCTTGATTCCTACGCTCTCTTTATACAGAGACAATACCATGCTGTATGCTGGCTTGCTACCACTGCTAGGCATGCTGCTTGCTACGCGTTACTTGTTATCCATCAAAACATCCTAAGGATCGGCATTTCGCTATCGAGGGATCACCTAAGTGCACGAGCGCATTTATAGTATTAAGTACACAAGCGATTTTTAAGTCCAAATGCATCACCTTACACTTTATCAACATGATTTCTCATCTGGCACTTAGTGTCAGCCCAATTTGACATCTATCTAGTAATCCGCCCCTGTATGATTACAACATCCCTCTGAGTTCTTAATGGTCTAGACGAATTTTTTGTGTCGTCAGCAAATCCACATGAAACGCTGCTGACAATCACGCACTTCAATCATTAATAGATTAATAGACGGTGCTCCAACAGGCAGAACGCATTTTGGCATTAATAACTATCATACTCTCTGTGCATCCTATTCTCTTAACAATTACTTCCTATCAGCATTACAAATGTGACTCCCCAGCGCCAACAGCCTCATGCTATTATGGGCAACTATACATTATCACCTATGGTGGACTGTATCAAAAGCTTATTGGCAAAATCCAAGTAAAACTACATCTATCATGCTATGGGGCGAGTCTTAAATTTCTACTACCCTTCCTCATAAAGCCAAGCATACTTATTTTGACAAAGCTCTATTCTCGTATATCATCCATGCGGTTGACTGCTTATATGTCATCTTGAAACATACTCTTAGGTTGAGACATGTTCCCTTATTAAAATTTCTAGGATCTTCATCGCCACCCACTGAAGTTAAACTTACAGGGCGCTGTAATTACCGCGGCTGTGAACGACGACCCTTTTTGAATATTGGAATAACAAACAGGGCCTTTTCCAACCAGAGGGCCTACCAACCGGGACATGAGGGAATCTGCAAAAATAAGAAATCTAACTTAGGCTCCCTAAGTACGCAAGGATGTATTTTATTCAGCGGATGTCCAGAAAATTTATTAATGTATTTAACCTTAGCTCTTCCTGTACCGCATAATTCCTCGGTTAAAACCGAAAGTGCACTGAATCCTTTATACATCTTGTTGCTCACTATATCTCTTATGAATCTGTACTTGGATGCATTCTTATAGTGTATACTAGAGGGTAAAAAAGAATTCAGTTTGACATTGCTTATCGGCCATCCTCCCTCCATAACTAATTAATGGTGGGGCCAGTAATCTCAGTCCTCATCCATTCTAGCTATTAATATACTTTAAAAAAAAATTTAGGCTTAATGATGCTTGTTCAGCTTATCCTAACTCAATATTAATTTTGAGCTAGTTTGATTGCTTCCTACACCTCGCGGTTACAAGTTTTTATAATCCCTAAAGGCCGTCTTTCCGTTCATTTCTATACTTAAAGGTTTTAAATGCCTTTTGTCTTTTCCTTTCCTATTTGGCCTGCTTTCACAATCTCAATTCAGCCACATTGTGGGCGCTAGATTTATTTTTTTTACATTAATTTTCCCAAGGGTTTATAAATTTAGAATTGAACTGGCTTAAAATCCCCTTAACAACATATCCCTTCTGTTCAGTACGCTTTACCATGATAATAGCATTATCGCAGTGACATTCCTGATAGAGGCGCTTTAAACCTAGGAAAATTTGCCTTTTCCCGAAATCAAAGTCCTTTATTAACCCCAGCGCACTTTTCGCATGATAACAAAGTCGCAAAACAGCGCACTATTTCAGTGCACTTTTCCGCTTTACGCCTCGTCAGTTACGCTTATATCTATAATGGGTCCTCCAGCGGTGTTAGGATTTAACCAGATCCAAGCAGAGCTCCTGATTTTCTTAGTAGGACTTCATTAAACACCTCGTGAGAGAGTATTATCCTTGCATATGTATTCTTCGAGTAGTGCATCACATTATCTTGCTCCTTCGCTGTCGCCGTATGGAGTCTGGGGTCATAATACACTGAGACTATATATGTTGGAAGTCGCAGACTTAAAAACAAATTTGGGTCAGTTGAGAATTGGGGAGGCTATTAAGGCGGCAGGCAGAGATTGGTCGACAATGCCTACAAGCGAATAGTAGGAATGTTCAGGAAGATATTATTGCTAACCTTTCAGCAATTATAATGCTTTCACAAGTTTACGCTAGAACGAAATCCGATCCAGGTCATGTTAAAGTTGTGGCAGAAGCTTTGAATTACCCCTAAACTGTTTGTGGTCCATATTTGGCCATAGTTTTCCTACATCCGTTATATAATAAAGTTAAAATACTGTAATGCACAGGTGTTATTTTGCCCTTTTTTGGACGGCTCCCCGAGAACATCCACTATACTTTCCTTTTCAATGGCTCTAGTTTCTGATCTGTAAGGGTGGGCCGAAACACAATGCCAGTTGCATACTTTCAGTTTGCAAGTGGACTGATTCGCCACAAGGCTATTGGAGCGGCACTTCTGCCCACACGTCTAAGACCTCTGAGACAGTGACTGAGAAGATTGTTTGAGGTTTGCTAGATGGGATATTGACATATGGTAAAGCATTTAATTTTGATTCCTTATGTAAAATGGCCTAAGAATCTCGAGAGTATCTCAGCTATTGATTGTTTTTTTTTTGTCATGTATGTTTGTCGGCCAGTGACCGCCTGAAGAATATTAGATTCTCATTCAATAATAATTTATATATGTTGGTGTGCATTTCTTGTAAAGGGAATGTCCTGTGTTCTTACATTACTGCACAGGATCCATTAGTGGCATGAATGGTCGAGTATTATAGTGTCAAGTTTTGTGACTGGTAAGCGTGGTGTTTCTTGTGCTGTCCAAGGTTGAATACGCGAGCTGGCTCAGACTATGGTCGAACTTGCTTCCAGCAGATTTCTGAATGCTCTCAGACTGTACTCCTTATTCGCCTGTCAGCCACAACCGATAACACTCGGTATTCAGGTCATTTTACTTTGGTCTATGTAGGCTGTATATTTTTCTTATTGAAAATGTACATTAAACTTTTAATGCCAGAGAATTGTACATTCTATTTTTTTGCGATCGAAATGAGTCAAGATATTTCTAGAAAAAGTTTTTGGGTTTTTTTCCCTTTGAGCTTTATTCCTCCAGTAAAATGTAAAATAATTGGCAAAATGTTCTTCGCCATCCGTGTCAATGTGATCTGTCTTTGTATGTGACGCGTGTGTCTTAACCTACGTTACACTGGTTATTATACCCTCTCGCATATCAGCTAATTAAACGAAACACTTAAGTCTAATTTAATATGTTTAGGTAATTCCATGCTATGGCGTCTTTTATATTTTTTTAATCTTATCATGCCATAAGTGCTGGGGATATTTCTTCTTCTTCTTTCTTCTTCTTTCTCTGCTGCTGGTTGGAAACATAATATCAAGGTGCCTGCAAATTACGTCTGTCTCCTGTAATCTTTTAAACTCTCCCAGTATTCCTTCCTCAGTCGAAGAATTCGATTGCCGCCAGACAGCCAGACGTGAAATATGTTTATTTTGTCTGTCTTTCTGATTTTTTTTTTTGGGTCCCATTGTGTCGCTAGACAATTTACGTGCTAGATGAGTAATCTTCCCTCCTTGCCACCTCTTCACCAAGGTGCTCTGTGCTGTAACTCGCTGTTAAGTTCTAAGATAAGGCGTTCTAAGTAGGCAATCAACTTTGCAGGAAGGTAGGGGCGCTGGCCGTGAGGCGGGGGGGGTGGCGGCCAAATCCTTATGAAAAGATATATCCTTTAACAGAAATTAGGATATTCCCGAAATCCTTTCAGCATTACAGTATGGTTTCGGCTAAATTTCCTTAGGTAATCTGCTTCACTTTTAGGTGAGACTTGAAGCTATCGTCTATTTAGACATTTTAATCCATTTAAGATTATTGTTTAGTCACTATAATTCAAATGTTACACAACAGTGGGTTCTTATTCCTAAATAAAGATGAAATAGGAAGGAAGTAGTATGGTGTCAGTCTTCAGGCATAAGCGCAAATTACTAGACCTGTGGCCTTGTGCTTATATGGTAATGCATTCTCTTGATGTCTTAAGCATAGCCATATATTTTACATGAGGCCGCATTATAATTTAAAATGTCAATTAGTGACACTCCTCTAATTCTACACTGTTGTGGGCATGTCTTAGAAACTTGTTGGTTCCGGTCAAAAAGATTCTGCCTAGGAAAGCATGTTAGAAATGTATTTGTCATATTTTTTTATTTACAGTAATACTGTTGCGTTACGCTATTTCTGAAATGGATTTACTAGATATAATATTGCTCGCCAAGGTTTGACTGTTAAAATTTTTTTTTAATTATTTTATCCGGTCACATATACAGTTTCAGTGACAATTAGAGAGTATACGCTAATGTTAGTGGGGTTTAAAATGTCATTAATTCATCTTAAATGAGCCTCTTTTTAAGTAAGCTATATTTCCAGGGTAGATAGAGATAAGACCAACAGGTAAGGAGGCCGCGGCTATGCCAGGATTTCCAGTACTTTGAGATACAAGCATTATAGGTTTTAGCATAAGGTCTCCTTAATCTACTGTACCTGTGCATATGTAAATTTTATATTAAGTTATTTTACTCAATGGTTAACGATGCCCCTCTTTTCTATTGTCTCAGTCTAAAACTTAGAAATGATTTAGGGATTTTTTTTTTTAGAACTCCAACAGTGCATCAGTTACTGTAAGTGAATGACGCGCTAGTTGTAAAATAATTGAAGATATGCATAAGAACGTCATGTATCATATGTGTTGTATTTGGATGGTAGGCGCCATCCAGCAATCTCTGTTCATGATAAGGGCCCCCTTTAAGCTGCCTGATAATCGGTGTGAATGGATTGCACTGTTTGTCCGAGTCTTTCATTACATGAATATTCTGATCTGACGAGCTGTGTAGATCTTTCATAGCCCCTCATGACTATACTATTACGCATCCCAAGATGTGTGTTTACATAATATTTCTAATGCGTCATCATTATATTCCTAAGCAAATAGTAAGAAACTTTTTTTATGTTAGTTTGGCTATTTCTCTGATAAACTGAGATTTTATTTGGTTCATAGTGTCACTCAAGCAATATATGGCATATTAATATAAATATTAAGAACACGTATGCATACAACTTCCACACATAAATTCACTATGTCCTGCAGTTCCCTAACTTTTTTTTTTATAGGAAAGCTAGGATATTAAATAGTTATGTGCAGGGCGATGACATATGGATTTACGTAGGTTTATGTTGTTCATGCATAGATTCCTTTTATCTGTATATAGACAAGAATTTCACTTCTAGTAATGCATTTTACAATTATTGGTAAAAACGATCTGTTGGCTGATGCAATAAAGGTGCACGGTTTGCCTGTCGCTTTTAAGCTAGGTACACACAGTACAGATTTCTGAAGATGACAGTACAGGATTCTGCAAGATCTCTGTCTGCATCTTTCAAAGATCTGCTACACACGTCCCTAGTCGTTCGCTCGCTATAGGGAGAACGCTCGGAAAACGGTGTGTTTCCCATCGGCGGTCCAGGCGCTAGTACCCCTATAGAAGTCTAGGCGTCTGGGGGCCCCCCTGCGATGGAATTTTTCGCCTTTGCCGCTAACGAGGCGTATACGGTTCCGAGCCCTATCGTTCGACGGGCTAGCTGGCGCATCGTTCGGGAAAAGCGAACGTACTACAGCCGTAACGATTAAATCCCCTCGATGATAGACGTGCAGAAAAAGGAGAAGTAAAAAATGGGGGGGGGATCCGACGGTATCCGTTGCTTTGCTATCGTTAGGCTGTGTGTCCGCAGGCTTTAATCTACTGCTCATCCAATCAAGGATTTCTAAGCGATACCTCCGACTCGTATCGTTCGGGCACGGTAAGCGGCTGCGCTCGTTCGGAAACGAACGTACATCACAGTAACGATAAGCCCCGATAACCGTCGGTCCGACGTTATCGTGGGCATATCGTTACTGTGTGTATCCCATGCTAATCTACCTCATCCAATCAGAGGATTTCTTAAGTACTGTACCCACGTATGTAAAAGTCATACGATCTCATTGCTAGTTCTGGCAATCTATTAGCATGTGTAAATGTTGCCCCTCTTGATATTACTCCCTCCCTAATGTCGTCATTGGACTGAAGTAGGATGGATATATACTTTTGCTATGTAACGACGATAAATCATGCATACCATGTAATTTTTGTAGTTGGTGATTTAAACACCTATTTTATGGAACCTTTGTGATTCAGAATATTTGTTTTTCCGGAATTAACCTGCATGGCAGTAGTTCTTAAGTCAGTCTTTGATAGCTTGTCTGGAGCATTTATCAGGGCATGCTATCAGCCTACATCCAGCCCACCACTCTTCTCTGACTGGCTTCCGACAATTCGGGGAGTACATAACTATCAAAAAGGTAGTTACTGGGGCATTGTGGGAGCAGGTAGGTAGTAGAACAGTGCCTTGTTTTTCTTTGCCTTGTATTTTTTTATATATTGTCTTATTACCTGTCTTTTAACATTTCATTTTGTGAAACTTATTACATTCCCTCAGTGTTAACAAATAAAAGTATAACCAGAAGGGCTTCAAAATTATTCAAAATTACTTATGTGATTAAATCAGAAGTGCCCCCGGTCTGTCAAGTAACAAATATATCCTTGCGTATGGATTAAGTTTCCTTTAAGACCGTTTGAACTTTTGATTAAATAATCTGTATTTTACATACTGAATAGTGAAGCGGCAGTATTGGGCATACCTTTAAGAAGACTGTTCTTTACTGTTGTAAGCAAACCTAATCATCATGCCCAGTTATCATATTTGCACAATATGCCAGAGATCTTTGCCTAATTGTGCGTTTGGTGAATATTTGAAATTAAAGAAGCAAAATATTTCTGAATTTTTTCCTGATAGGTTCTTCTGTTAAAAATACTGTAGTTGCAAGCGCAGAAGCCTAAAAATTGCAAAATTACTGATAGCTAGCTGTGTGCTTAAAAGATAAGACGCGAAATATTAATACTAAAACAATCATCCGTAAGAGAGGATTCATCTCTCTCCTGGTGGGTTCACACTGAGATCCATCAGTTTAGCCATTTCAGACAGTATTCTAAGCACTTTAATAGTTACTGATAGAGAAAAAAAAAACTTGTATTATAACTATACTCCTATGTGGCTGCATGCTCTGCAGGCACATGCAGAAGTTTTGGTAATCCTTTAAATGACAGTAGATTTTGAATCGTTACAAAGTACAAATCCTAAAACTGCCTAGCTCTTAGGAGTGAAATATGCCGTTTTACACTATATTTTTCCTCTAGTACAGTAACAATTCAATCATCAGATCTCCATTGTCCTCCTCCATTTATACAAGCATGAGGGTCATTAGCATACGAGTACAGCGATGGCAGGATGAATCTATAGTAGGCACCTGGTATCATGGATTTTAGATTTGATTTAGAGTGTGGGCTGGGAGAGGCCTTCGGTTTTTTGTGTTTCGGTTTATAGTAGAATTTCATCAAGTAACATTTGTTTGTGTTCTTATGTAATTGTGTGTGTGTATAATAAAAATCTTGTGTATACTTTTGTATTATGTATTATCTTTCCGTGTGTACTTTTGTATTGCACTTATTTGCAACTGTATATAAAGAATGTGCAGCTGTACATTATTGTTCTTACTCCTAAATTGTTTATACAACTGTTGATTTGTGAAAATACCTTCAATGCCAGAAATGCATATTTATTTGCCATGTTGCCATCAGTGGATCGCCAAAGGTTGCCTTTTAATAACTTTTATCAAAAGAATTTCTCTTTAGGTATATAGTTACAGCTATGGTCTATAGTGTTGGAGAACCATGTTAGTTAACATCATTCGAATAGCAATAATTTAGAATTTCATTTTATTTTTGTATTATTAAATAAGCAAGGTGTACACTCTCTTCTGAGGTTCTTTTGGTGTTGTTGATGTTAGACAATATAACAGTAGCTGATGGGTAGAGGATTTCTGTTCTCTAATTTTATTCTTTTATAATAATCGTCACCCATAATCAGCACCTCTCTTAACCATAAGGCTAGTCAAGCATGTTTGCTAATACGAGCTGCTTAATATTTATATGTGTGTGTATATATGTATAAAATTTAAAATATCGGCTCTGTTAATGTAGCATCCTAGATTTTATAACAAGGCGCATGACGATTCGACATACAGTGTGTAACTTATTTGCTTTCTATCGAGGTTATAATGTGAAAACTTAAAATTATAACGTCTGTCAAATTTATATATAATCTGCCTATATAAATTTTTTATGGCCCATAAATTAGAAGGACAATAACACTGTAATCCTGTCCCTTTATGTAGAAGTGCCTTTTTATTTTGGTACGGGCACATTTTGAATATTTGGTATCCCTATACGTTTTCTGACAGACAAGTCGTGTCTGCTTGTGTCAAATAAGACCTGAGTGCTAGAGTGCCGCTTAACATGAATTCTAACTGCAGATTTTGTTTCAAAGAAATGGTTCATTGTTACGACAAACAGCTTTTGTAGTGAATGTTTCAATGCAAAACGTAACTAACTATAAAGTATTCTGATTATTCACACAGCTTGGTAAGCTCCATTGAGTACATTTTTGGATAAAAAAGACTATAAGTGTGGTCTCCGTTGTCTATTGGCTTTACCTGTGACTAATAAATGGATCAATAAGTGTCAAGTGTGTATAAAAGAACCCCAGTCCACTAGGCCCTTCCACATCAACTGCAAATAGTACGCTCGTGCACATGCCTAAGATTCACCCTGAGCTAAAGTGTTGCTTATCAAGAGCTGAATACCAAATCGACTGTGCTGATGTGGGGCGGTACACTTTCATGTCCTCAGGTCCAGTTTCAGAGGGCATAAAGACAAGTTGGAAGATGACTGGAGAGGTTTTGTGACAAGCGCCAGGTCTATGCGCATGACCCCCGCTAAGTACTAACTGCTGTCGAGAGGACTCGGTCTTGTGGCGTTGGGCGTAGTAAATTCCAAGCGAAGCCCATTTTCAACTGCACAAAGCTTCAGCAGGAGACCTGTCACCTGAAATCCGCTGTGTCCACCAAAACAGAGTTGTCGGGATTCTGTCATTCATGATGTCCTCGCATAGGTCGAATCAGTGGCTCATCAGTCAGGCACTTAACAAAGACATTGAAAAAAAACCGTGTGGCATTTGCCAGTCCTAGCATGGGCTCTAGCTAAACAGGTTGGACTCTGAATTAGGGGTGCAAAGTGTGGGTTTTTGGGTTTCAGATGATGGCTTCGTTGTTAATTACACGCACTTATTAGTGTCATCTGGTCGACCCTTGTTATATTGGCATCAAGTGTAGAGCCGCTCATAGGAAGTCTGGAAGCCCACATGGGAGCTCGAGATTTTAAGGGGGCCCTTAAAAGGGGCAGTGAGTTTGGTGGTAGGGGGGGGCAAAAAATGCGTGGTCTAGGGTTAGTGGCTAACCGCATGTTTTTATTGGTCGTTGAGGCTGGGGTGTCTAGATAAGGTATGTCTGGGTCAACGGTTGAAAGATCCGCATGGCACTAGTGTAAAATACCTGGCAGTAATCCTGACTGCTACCGTCATATATTCTGCCGCAGAAACAATAAAGAGAGGGTCTAAAATTCTAGTGGCAGGGTGGCAGGATGGTGGGCTCCAATAGATCGGCTATACTTCCTATTGCTCAGCTATCAAAGTTCGCTTAATACGAAGGAAGTATAAAGATGGGGCTCTCGATGAATTGGCGGCATGCCCGGGGCTTGAGTCTTGTTCACCATGACTATTGAACAATCCATTGCAGCAAATTATATGTGGGGGTATGGATGATATTGGCACGAGAATGACGAATTTACGCAAGCCAAAGAATATTGATGACTGGGCTGGACAGCATGCTAAGACTGTTTGTTGCTGGGGGCTATTTGCCTGATGATTTTCAATGGCAATACATGTTTATGAATTCGTTTGGCCAAACCCGCATGGAATGTGGTCCTTCAGGCAAGCCTCATGGATAGTTATACAAGATGTTAACTATTGGACTCAACATCACGCTACTGAGCTTGACATTTGCTGACTATTTTTGGATTGCTGAATCTGTCTTGATTAAATATAGCTTAAATCTTTTTCATCAGTGAAACTATTTTTTTTTACATAGTAAGCATTACTATTTTGTGGGATCGGCTTTGCGGCTTTGGCATATGGAGGGCTATTTTTATCAGGCCGAGCCCAATGTGATCAGTTAAAAATTCTTAGGTTAATAGCTATGTATGTGCTAGGCTGAAAATACACTAAGGGCGGTAGCAGTCTTTTCGTCAATAACTATTGAAGGGCTAGAAAATGCTACACATACTTATTGGAAAATACCTTTAGGTCAGGTAATTTCTAAATTCCTAAAAGGAAGTGTACTATGAGTCTATCATTCCCTGCTCCTGTAGGCATATCCGAAGAGAGGATGTTATAGTCTCATATACCTTCTGCTGTTATAACTATAAGATTTGTATAGAATGATAAAAGGCAGTTTTGTTTTGGTGGCACTGATAGTGTGCGCTTAATATGGAGATCGGGGGACTGTGGCTTAAATTCAGTGCTTTCTTCTTTTGTACTGCACTATGGTCCCTTCTACATTGGGATGGGAGGTCATTTTGCTGAATGTCTACATATATGGTCGGGGCCGATCAAACCAAACATATATGGACAGGAAGATGCAGTCTGGGTTGGGCTGCAGTATTAGAATTAAACTTTTTTTATTAGGCTATTTGTTTAGCATCTAAGTAGCTTCGTGATTGGTTCTGGCATATATCGTTGGTGGTCGCCTGCCTTGGGGTGGAGTTTGGCGCCGCTGGAGGCATAAATGGTTCTACATATTTTAATATGTACACATTCCGAGTAGATTTGGCCTTTAGGGGCTGATCGAAAGATTATTCTTCCAGAAGACATGCTACTCAATGGTGTCGGCTGAAGGTAGGCAGAATGTTTCTAAACTACGGCAGACAGACGACGCTTGAAAGGTTCAATGTATCTCAAACCGGCAAAGTCCAATAAAAATAAAATGCTGTGTTGTATTCCTAGACGATGATCACTCAACTAGACGCTGAAGTTTATAGTTC
>JAACNH010002680.1:0-36553 GCA_019447015.1 Hymenochirus boettgeri
ATCACGTACTAGGTAATGTGATCTTAACACTGATATACTGTATCTATCCCTGTAATAGGTAATGTGATCTTAACACTGATACATTGTATCTATCATGTACTAGGTAATGGATCTTAACACTGATACATTGTATCTATCACTGTAATAGGTAATGGATCTTAGCACTAATACATTGTATTTATCACTGCACTAGGTAATGAGATCTTAACACAGATACATAGGATCCATTACCTAGTACAGTGATAGATACAATGTATCTGTGTTAAGATCCCATTACCTAGTAAAGGGATAGATACAATGTATCAGTGATAAGATCAATTGCCTAGTATAGGGATAGATACAATGTATCAGTGTTAGGATCCATTACCTAGTACAGTGATAGATACAAACACTGATACATTGTATCTATCACTGTACTAGGTAATGTGATCTGATCTTAACACTGATACATTGTATCTTCATCACTGTACTAGGTAATGAGATCGGAACTTAACACTGATACATTGTATCTTTATCACTGTACTAGGTAATGGGATCGGATCTTAAACACTGATACTTGTATCTATCACTGTACTAGGTAATGGATCTTAACACTGATACATTGTATCTATCACTGTACTAGGTAATGTGATCTTAACAGGATACATTGTATCTATCACTGTACTAGGTATAGGGATCGGAACTTACTAACATGATACATTGTGTTAGGTAATGGGATTGATCGCTTGGGAATTAACATTGATACATTGTATTAGGCTGGGTACACATGGAGGGACTTTTTGTCCCGACCAGCGCTCGACCGGGACAAATGTCTGTTGGTCGCGGCAAATCCGTCCACGGCCGAATTTGCAAATGATCGATCGTGCGGTCCATAGGGATCCGCACAATCGATCGGAATTACCGACACGTCCGATCATTCGTTCGCCAAATTGAACGATCGATGTCGGTCATGGCCGCCCGCCCCACACAGCCAATATTTTCAGGCGATCGACCGAAAGTGCCGGGAATGGTCAGTCGGCCGAAAATATTGGCTGGTGTGTACCCAGTTTTAGGTAATGGATTGATCACTGGGACATTAACACTGATACCTGTATTAGGTAATGGGATCGATTGCTGGGACATTTAACACTGATACATTGTATTAGGTAATGGGATCGATCGCTGGGACATTAACACTGATACATTGTATTAGGTAATGGGATCGATCGCTGGGACATTAACATTGATACATTGTATTAGGTAATGGGATTGATCACTGGGGAAATAACACTGATACATTGTATTAGGTAATGGGATGATCGCTGGGACATTAACATTGATACATTGTATTAGGTAATGGGATTGATCACTGGGGAATTAACACTGATACATTGTATTAGGTAATGGGATCGATCGCTGGGACATTAACATTGATACATTGTATTAGGTAATGGGATTAATCACTGGGGAATTAACACTGATACATTGTATTAGGTAATGGGATCGATCGCTGGGGAATTAACAGGGCCGTCTCTAGACTTTTTGGCACCTGAAAAAATAATGCCCAAAATGACTGGTAAATGATGGAAAAAAATTGGCCCCAGGCCCATGATGCCAGAATTTTTTTTTGGTATCAAAATGGCTGCCTCCACACAGGGTGCCGCTCTGTAATGTGCTTCACCCTGCCTCATTAGGGAGGTGCCCCTGGGAATTAACATTGATACATTGTATCATTATCACTGTACTAGATAAAGGGATTGGAATCTGCCATAGGGACTGTGTCCCCCTAATGCTGGGTACACCCCGGGGACTATTTGTTCGTGCACACACTATGCGATATTTCCAGCCAAACGACTGATACAAATCCTTTTCTAATAGTTGCTCTATGCACATTCATAAACATGGGTGCAGATATATCTATATATATATATATATATATATATATATAGATATATATATAGAAGGTCGCTTTGAAGGCCCTATCGGTTGTCTGGAAATATCTCATGGTATGTATCCAGCCTAACATTGATACATTGTATCATTATCACTGTACAAGGTAATGGGTTTGGGATCTATCACTGGGACAGTGTGTCCTTAAAGGGCAGGTCCACCCCCCCACCAAACTAAAATGTAACTCACTACTGGCCCCACTGTGTACTTAAAAAAAATCTTACCTTATATCCCTGCTCCTTATGGTTCTCCTGCAGTGCTTGTTCAACGTCAGGAAGCTAAGGAGTAGGAGCTGTCTTCCTGCTAAAAGATTTCTGCATCCTCCTTGTCTTCTGAGAGGACAGTGGCAAGCACAGGGAGCCCTTTCCCCCCCTCCCTCCCACCATCCAGATCCATCCATGGCTGGCCATCCACCTAGAGTAAAATCCTTTTTCTGTAGTGTAGCGCATCCCAACCACCTTGTAATTTTGTAAAAAAAGATTCAGATCGCTACTTACAGCCCTCCGTTACCCATGGCGCTCTCCATTGACAGCAGCCATGTCTGTGATTAACTGCATCCCAGCCAATCACAGACACGTCTGCCGGTCCGGCCCCTGCTTGCTAGTTCTGGCAAGCAGCAAGCCGGATCATTGCGCCGGAGGATCGAGGAGCTGTAGGTAGCATTCTAATTTTTTTTTTTTTACATTCTGACACGGCAGTTGGGGGTGGGCAGGGGTACCCAACATTATATAAATTTTTTTATTAGGGTGGACAAACCCTTTAACATAGATACATAATATCATTATCACTACTAGGTAATGGGATTGGGATCTGTCACTGGGACAATGTGTCCTTAACATTAATACATTGTGTGATCTACAAGGAATACATTATATTGTTGGTGTATAATGCTCCCCTACTGTAAATTATAAGGATATAAGAAGTCACCGAGGACTTCTGCCGACCGAGAGCTTTTATAGAGGTCAAGTCACTCTGAGGTGACTTCTTATATCCATATAATTGTAGTAGGGCGTACACTATCAGTGGTGTGTTTAGGAGGAGATTACTGGTGCCTGGAATGACCCTTTGTGCCTGCTCAGTGCAGTCTAATATTTAACTTGGTGCCCATAGATTGTTACATAGACTGTTTTATATTATATAATTTTCTGCTGTCAGATTGGGTTTTATAATATGTTATCATTGTAAACTAATATGTCAGATTGATGATATTACTTATAGCCCACATCCTATTAAGGGCAACAATAAGAAAATGTTTGTTTTTTAGTTAAAATCAAAGTACTATTACCAGGGATGCAGTAAAATCTACCTCTACCTCCCTGTGAGGTCTATAGCAAGTAGTGAGCTGTCAACATTGTGCTCTTTCAGTGGCTCCTTCCTCTGCACTTTTGTGACTAGCTTACATTAGAGATGGCCGAACTTTCAAAAGTTCGGTCCTTTTTCGAACTTTCGAAAAGTTTTTGATCCACAAATACTATCCCAGGCGCAACCTCCGCTCTGCAAATTATATCCTCCTCTCCTGTCACCATATGTATGACTGTATAATATGTATTACCCTGTATGTAATGTATGACTACAAGCAGTTGTACCCAGCGTTGCCTGTGTACACATGTGGGTATAGTATTTTTTACGTGCAAGTGTGTGTTTGGCTTAGATGGAAGAGAAGTGAACGGTTGGTAATGTACGTCTAGAGATGTAATTTGGGTTAGATCCCACTTTAGAATCAAATCTGAGGGTTGCAAAGTCCCGACAAAACTTTTGGATCCCGTATTTTCAATTTTTATCGAAAGTAGATGATTTTCGAAAATTGAAAGTAGACAGTTTTCGAAAAACAAAACTCGAATTTTCAATAAAGTTACTTTCTAGTCCGAATTGAAAGTGCCATGATGTCTTTGTTCTTTTAGTTGTAACTGCTTGTGAAGTGTGTGACATGTTGGCAGTGTGTATCTGTTTCTTAAGTCCAGGTAATGCAGGTAATTCCTGTGTACTCCATACTGCCCAACCGTCCCGACTTAAGTAGGTGGATGGGACATGTCTGCATTATTGAGGTGGGTGGGAGCACAGCATTCTAGGGTGTGGACAGTCTGGGGGCATGTCTTTAATGTTGTGGTGTCCAGGAGGCTTGCACGTGACATTTGGTGGTCACAATATTTGGAGGCATGGCCACACTGTTTCAAAGCGTGGGCATGGCCATGCCATTTAGGGGTGTGGATATAATGTTTTGAGGCATGGGTGTCAAGTTTGGGTTTGTGGAAGTGTGCCTGTGATGTTTGGGGGCATGGACAGGTTGGGGGGTGACCACAATATCTGGTAGCGTGCTTACAATATTTGGGGGCATGGCAGTTATCTTTGGGGGCGTGGCCTTGATGGTTGGGGGTGTGGCTGTGACAGCAATATCTGGGGGCATGGTCACATGGCATGGTCCAGGAGGCTCTGCTTTAAATTTCTTAGCATGACAATATAACTGCAACCCAGTGATTCGTATTACCAATAGCAACATACAGGAAGATTCAATAAAGTTCTTATCGTTTAAAATGGTGCTAATTCCCTTTCTTTGTATATAAATATATATCTTTAACTAACAATAAAGCAGATCTTACAAATATAACCTGATATATAAAATGAAGAAGGTCTGAAATATTTACTAAAATCTGTATGTGAAGTTACACAAGCTGTTTAAAAACAGAAAAAGGCTTGCGGAGACTCTGGAAGGGGATTGCAGCCCCAGTAGTTATGCTACTGCACCCGTTATGGTATTGAGAAAAGTATTATTATTATAGAACTAATGAACCAGGAGGTCTCATGGTGCTGGCTCTGAAACATTCTTCTCTGTGTCAGGTCAAGGAGGCGCACTTTAAAGCTCACCCAGACTGGAAGTGGTGTAACAAAGACCGTAAGAAGTCCAGCTCTGATGTGAAACCACCCATGCCGGGTCCTTGGGGTGTACATAAGGAAATGAGAGAGAGAAGCATGTCTGAGACTGGGACAATGGCAGCCGCTGGAGGTAAGAAGCTGTACAGAGAACTTCATGTCCGATTATTTGCCCCGCTCCGCCATTCTCCTATTTATTACATTTATTCCATAACTATTCTTTTTGGCCTTCCAGGTGCTGCTGAGATTCCACCTCCAGGATTACTTTTGGGATCCGAGTCAAAGCTCGGAACACCCTCCTCAGTACTGGCAACTGGAGATCGATTGCCTCCATCGTCCAGCTCCTCCTCTCAGATTTCCAGGCCACGAGCCTTTTCCCACAGCGGAGTGCAGAGCATGGATCACAGGGAGGACAGCCAGGCTCTGCAGGAACTGAAACAGGTACAGAATAAATCTCACCTGGAGTCAATCACTGTAAAGCATTTTTGGTTCAGTAATGACAATGGAATAAGGTCCGTGTTGGTACAAACGATAATGTGAGCATTTGTCCACAGATGTGTTCGAATCGTTCTCCACACACTGTACAGAAATCAGGATTTGTGGGACCAGATCCCTCTTCATTTCCAGTTCAACCTCACCCAGAGGCTTCCACTTGCCCTGCCTCGCGAGCCTGCCCACCCTTGCCTGGTTCCTACCACGCCCAGCGTGCAGCCAGCGAGGACATGACCAGTGATGAGGAGAGGATGGTGATCTGTGAAGAGGACGGGGATGATGATGTAATAGGTAATGGCTAAATTTCCCACAATGCTTTCTTACCTTGTCTATGATTAATATCTTTTTCTATATTATTTATTTGTGTGTTGTTATGTCTAACTTCTCAGCAGGTGATGATGGTTTCGGATGTACAGATATTGACCTAAAATGTAAAGAACGTGTGACAGACAGTGACAGCGATGGCAGATCAGGAGATGAGGTGGAAGGCAAGGTGAGCCTATCAAATCATAGGAATCTTTTAGAGGTCAATCATTTGTATTTTTCCAAACTCAGCAGACATTGTCTTTTCTAACCCTTTAGGCAACACCCCAGAGTGTATACTCCCCCGTTATTCGTACCTCTTCCCTGTCTGGGTCTTACCCTCTCTCGAATGAGGATATGAAGTCAGAGAGACAGCAAAACATGACACAGTCTCCCAAACCTATTGACCATTCACAGACTTCTTACCCCCGTGGGTACCCTCCGTTGCCACCTGCCAAACCACCTCCTCGTCCACCTACTCAACATACCAGCAAACGGAACACCGAAGTTCGATTTACTATGGTGGACCCCAATGTGAACTACAAGAGGAAGCGCAGTGTTGATGTGGGACAGAAATCTTTGGGGGATGGTGCTTTAACTATGTGTCAGTATACCAGCCAATCTGTTGTATCCACCATTCCTCCCCAACCTGTGGTCCTGCCTAGTCTACCATCTATACACCCTTGCAGCACTGTATATTCATCTGCACCAAAGTCCTATGAAGGACATAGAGGAACACCAGAAATCCGCCCTCCTATTCCTACCCTAGGAACTGTTCTGGTGTCAGGGCCGCAGGGTCTTGGGATTCTTCCACCTGGTCTGAAACCAGCATCCACAGCTGTCACCAATGTGTTAAAACCAGTTAGCAGTACCCCAGTTCCCATTGCAAGCAAACCACTTCCTGTCACCAGAAGTAGCAGTAGCAGCGATTTGTGTGAGAGCAGAATACCTGGTTCACCTGTGGGCATTGGGGTAGTTTATGCACATGACAGGAAGCAGGTTCAACAGATGACATCTCCGGTTAATTCTCCTCACTCGCAAAGCAAGACTGCTGGTGGGATAGTGACCAATGTGCTTTTAGGTGCTCCCAGCTATGGGCAACCAGCACCCAGTTCTGGGAATGGAACTGCTCCTGTCACAGCACTGCAGTTCATTGCCCAGAATCCTACTGGAAATTCCAATGGAGCTATGCCTCTAGGAATTCTTCAACCTCAACAGCTGCTCCCTGCAACAGCTGGCAAAAGAGGCGGCATAACCCAAGTGCAGTACATTTTACCCACAATCCCACAGCAACTACCAGGGGGCGCTGCTGCTAGTATACACTTTACCATTCCACCTACCAACGCTAAGATGATTGCCACACCTCAAGCTCTACCAATTGTCCAACCTGGTCCTGCTGCAAGCCCCTCTCTGGGTATTGTGTCAGCAGCTGGGAAAGGTAAGGTATTGTCCATTCCATCCATCTTTTTTCCAGCTTTTTTTTTTTTTGCTTTCCATTGAAATTGAATTTCTTCTCTTGTTTTTAGCTCAGTCTGTGTCACCTGCACCAACATCCGGGGGTTCTACACAGCTGCTTTCTGGCCCTGGTCTCCTCCCATCCAACACTCAGGTTCAGGGCAAGATGCTGGTTCCTGTGGCAACACCTCATGTTACAGTACGGGCTGGCTCCGCTACACAACTACCCATTGTCACCCCACCATTTCCTGTACAGAATGGTGCTCAGCCCACTAACAAGGTAAGAGAGCACATGGAGATAAGTCTATGCTAAGGACAGGCAAATTTCTCTCTCCACCTATTAAATCTGAGTTGTAGGTCTAACTGGAGCTGAGGAAGTTGTCATCATGGAGTCTTTTTCCATATTTCAAACTCCACCCATTTTATTTTATTAAATTAATATTTGTTACATATTGTTTGCAGAATCTCTTGTCTTGCAATCCAATATATGGGCCCAATCGTCTGCCAGATCCATATTTTGATCAATTGGGCTGAAATATCCACCATTATTTAAGATTGCTCCAGACTCATTTTTAGACAATCCCTTAGTCCAAGTGACTGGACATGTTGATGAATTTTGATGATCCTATGGTTTTCAATGGACCACAGTCTGTCCCAAAATATTGACAGGGCCGCTTTATTTACCTTCTGACAGACTAACGCCCGATAAATAGTGGGAGCAGCAGTGGAACTTTTTTTTTATAATAACAACTTAGCTATGTCACTGAGTGATTATTATAAGAAAATGTTCCACTGCAGCTTCCACTAAAAGGCAATAACCTTCTGGCCATCCACTGTTCCAGTTTAAAAAAAAAAAATAAAACTGTTGTATTAAAAGTAGAAAAAACTAACCATGATTTAATTTCTTTTCCCAACCCAGTTTCTTCTACTTCTTTCTTTTAAAATGACAGCATTACAATAGTACTGAAGACATAACCTTTTATAAAGCTGTACACAGCCTTGAGACAAAAAAAATGTAAAGGTTTGAAAGTAAGTTATGTGTAACACAGAGAGTACCTCTAAAATAGTACTGTGTTTAGGGGATTTCAAAAAGACATTTGCTAAACTTACTTTGTGTCCTTTTTGTCTTTGTTTTCTGTTCTCATTCCAGGCATAGGACAAGAGTTTGGACAGAAGGAAAGTCAAAGAGGTTTCCTCACTTGGCTGTACTCCAGTCTGCATTTTTCTCTGAAGTACAGCCAAGAAAGGAAACCCAGATGATAATGGGTTGCAAGCGTGAGGACATCACACGCATGTGCCTCTGTCTTTCCTTCTAACTGTTTTATAAGAAATAATGCACCCCTTCACATCATAATATAAGGATATTAAGGCACCTCAGAGTTCCCTGCCCTGAGGCCTCATGCTTTTGTATGGTCAGGGATCTCCTTGGTGATGTAATATAGTTCTATTACACTGTAAGGGGCACAGTATCCCTTATATAAGGGATAATACGCCTCTTACAGTGTAATATAAGGTCACAGAGGAGTTCCCTGGCCATATAAAAGCACGAGACCGAAGGTCGAGTGCTTTTATACAGGACAGGCAACTCCGAGGTGAATTTATAAGCCTTATATTACACTGTAATGGGGCGTATTATTTCTTATAATATATAAGTTTAAAAAAAAATGAATTTATTGGCTAGTCCCTTTACTAAATCCCTAACTATCCTTTCTCCCTTTACTAAATAAATAAACTAAATACACAGTAACCCGTCAGTCCTGTAATAAAATTAATTAATGAATACATACCAGAATTTAACTTGTTAGAGGACATCATTCTGGCAGCCTTTCTTCTGGAATTCCCTGCTCCCTTTACATTTCTTCCTATTTCCCCTTTAAATAACTCTTTCCTTGTCCAACCCTGCAATAAAAAAGATTAATGTAACACACAGACATTTACTGTTCGTAAAATCTTTGATGTAAAATCCCCCTCTCCCGGTAATGTAAATCCTGTCAGCCGAGAGACAACGTCCTGCAGCCCTGCGAGTCAACTTGAGGAGAGCGTGCAGAGGAAGTTGTCAGTACGCTGACACGGCCGCTCTCACTCGCAGGGCTGCAGGAATTTGTCTTGTCACGGCTGACATGATTCAAGTTACTGGGTGAAACCGAGTTTACATCAAAGACTAAGGTAAGGATTTTACGAATAGTAAATGCCTGTGTGCTATAGGAATGTTTTTTTATTGCAGGGTTGGACAAGGAAAGTGTTGGTTAAAGTGGAAGGTGGACGGCAAATGTATGGGGAGCAGCAGTGGTATATATTCTTATAAAAATCACTCCACTACGTAGTTGAGTGATTTTTATAAGGATATATGCCACTGTTGCTCCCATTATAATCCAGGCCACTTATATATTATATAATAATATAAAAAGAAATTAAAGGTATACCAGTGAGAGGGATGTGTTGGCAGACCATGGTCATATCCTTAAGTTTGCAGCTAGTGATTTGCCTTTTGACAGCACAGCTTTATTTTATCACCTCACTTTTACAAATTGTCTCACAGCCCCCACGGGAGAGAGTGTTTTATTTGATAATATTGACTAGTTCATGGAGATTGAGGTGTACAAAATGGCAGCTGTTGGATCTGTTTTATCAAACTGTTGATTGCATGTTGCCCTAACAGAGGAGAATGTTTGAGACACCAGAGAATGCTGCAAATACTGTCACTATGTCACACACAGTACTAATCTTTTAAAGATGAGACAGAATCTGTGAGATGTGATCTGTCATCTTTGAAAAATGTGGCTACAGGCAGTCACAATCCTCCTGCCTATATATAAGTTAAGGAGATTGCTTGTGACTGCCGTACACCTAACGACAGCATTCAAACTGCATATTAAGAATGAAATACCTTTTCTTCATTGTTTGTAATGTTTCTTCTTCCTTCCTATTCCCGTATAGATTATACAGATTGCTCCAATTCCAATGGTACAACCACCGCCTGCAGCCCAGAGTGCCTTAGTACCCCCAGGCAATTCAACACTCCAGAATGCCATTCCTGTCACCATGGCCACAGCCACTGTAATGGCAACAAATTCTCAACAACAAAAAGTCATATTACCCTCATCTACCAGGTAACGAAAAATATACTACAAATCTGACAATCTGATCTTCTAGAGTCTAAAAAATAATGGTACAGCACAGCAACCATTCAGTGCAGAGAGAAGGTGGTTCTCAAGATGCAAATCCCAGAATCCTTAGCAAATCAGCTTTTTTCACTTGTTTCTTTGTTCATAGTCCTGTCATAATGCAGATCATGTTTATCCCATCAGTGATCTTACTTTCATCTTTTCATAAAACAGGATCACCTATGTGCCCTCTGCTGGGGGCGCCACTCTTCCTCTGGTGACCAGCAGTTCGCATTCCCAGGCTCCGCCTTCTGGACCTGCTCCCTGTATGCAGTCTATGGCCCTCGGATTCACAGCTATTGGTCCAAATGGTCAGGCAATTGTGCAGCCACTGCTGACAGGTAAGAGATTGTTACCAGTGCTGGATTGTGGTTTGTATGAAAGGTCCAAGATAGATATGGCGTTCTAAGAGTCTTAGTAGGCCTGATTTTAACTTACCGTTACTTGGGCTAATGCATGTTAAAGAAAAACTAAAGTTTAATAATAAATTTCAATGTTTAAAAAGAAGCTAAATGCTATGTTTTTAATTCAATACGGGGGAATAATTACTTAGTGCTTAGAAAGTCAAAGGAAAACTTAAGAGCACTATCAGTAATTCCTAAGTAACATCTTACCTGGGAAAACATCAGCAGTGTGGAAAATGTCTAATACCGCAGGTTTTAAGCTTTTCTAGATTGGGTCACAGACATGATCATTGAGATCGGTAGCTTTACTATTACTGCCAGAGTAACTACTGGGTGACCAGCCTGTGATCTCTATCTAAATAAAGCTGAGCAGTCAGATGTGTTCAGCCTTTATTATTCAAATTAGAACTATAACTGATTCAAAGTATTGGTCCGAAATGTTATTACAACAGGGTTACAACAAGCTTTATTTATAACAGGTTTGTCTATGTACTTCTTGTAGTAGTAATTCTACTCGTGTTTTTTATTGTATATACAATAGATATAGTGCCACCCAGTGGTCATTTTGTAAATAAGAAAACTATCCGTTAAATCCTAGTTGCAGCAAAGGTTAATAAAAGTGAAAAAGGGTTCACATTACTGATTTATGAGCCTGTAAAGTTGTATTTTCCTTCATGTAGTAGAATGGAAACCAAGCCCTTGGGTTTAGCTACATGAAATAGAGCTTTACAGGCTCATATCTCCGTAATGGCACGGTTCTACTTAACTCTTCCTGTCCTTCTACAAACCATTATCTTGTAGGGTAGACATTTTATTCTATCTGTTTTAACATTATCGGAGATTGGAATGTTCAACTTTACCTTATTTTTTTTCTGTTGCAGGCCAAAGCCAGTTACTTGCCCAGGGACAAGTAGGAATTTCCCCTGCTTCCACACCTCCTGCGCCCCAAACATGCAGTGGGCAAGTCCTGACAGCAATCTATCCCTCGGTGGGGTCAAGCACACTGACAGTGCCCCCTGGTGCCCAGAGTGTGGTGTACACTGTAGCCAGCACAAATACTGTATCTACACTGCCTGCCACTATCTTGCCCAAAGCCATCACCTCACCCCAGACAATCAGCACACCACCAGCACCATGTGGGGCAGGAAGCATCTCACAGACAAGCCCTGTAACAGGTATATATATACAAACACACAAAGAGACAAGGATTCAGAGCTGTCACAGTAATGTTTAGTTTTAGACTACCATACTGTAAGTCTGTGTACACAATACAGTCCAAGGAACACTCCAGCACACCGGTGTTGGCTGTATTCCAGACAGGTGGATAGGTGCAGTTCCCCTAGCCCTCCACTCCAAGGGCCAGAAAGATCTCTAGCACAAGAAAGATATGGGGGAGCACACTAATCAGGTGAATTCACAACTATTTATTGTAACAACACATACAGCATTTCGGGCCACCCTGTCCCTTTCTCAAGTATAACCAGATTGATCAATACAACAAAAATTTAAACCCTCAGGCTCCACCTACAAATCATGTGATACAATGAGTGACAACACAGGGGCCTAAAGTGAGGCTACCCATACAGTACAAGGCTGTGTACACACAGTCGGATATTTCGGCCTGATCGCTGTGACCAAGATTTTCTCCTTCAATGGGTTGATGACGATCGAGGGTTCTTCAAAATTAAATGAACATTCGATCAGACATCTCAGTAGATTTCATCCAATGGTGTAGTCTTCTGTGGTCTTAGTCTCCTGTCCCGTTCCATCCGGATGGGACAGGAGATCACAGATGGAATTGGTAAGATTCTGTCTGTGATTTGCTAAATATATGGCTACACAGAGTTTCAAGCTATCTTCTCTATATATATGAAAAGATTTTTTGGGATTGCCACACACCAACAGCGATGTGAGAAAATGAAGTTCCTTACCAACCATTCCCTATACGGAAACCAATTTTTTTTTCTCACGTAGCCAATAAAGTGGGGATCCTGTTTGAACAGAGGGGATTTGATCCTTTATCGGTACTGTATGTGCCAACCAGACATTGTAATCACAGGCTGGAACATTAAACGTGGGTTAGAGACTTATCCCGATGTCTCTGATTATATTTTACCAGTAAGTGGAAGTCTCTAATGTTATCCTGGAATCTCATCCTGGTCTTCTACTGACACTCTGATATTAGTGCGTGTCTCAAATATGACCTTGTTCTCTTTTATTTTAGCTGCCTCGGTCACTTTCAGTTTGGTGACCCCCAAATCTCAAAGAAACCTTCCTAAACCTCTCCAGAAAGTGAAAGCGGCTATTGCCAGCATCCCTGTGGGGTCGTATGAAGCCACATCACCTTCCCTGTGTGTTCGCAGCACTGCCCAACCTTCTCCTTTAACCCCCTGTGAAGAGACTCTAGAGCCCAGGTATCTGTAGAAAATGATAAAATGATTTCTTCCTGGTTTTTTAGAGTTTTGTCCCTATCATTTTTAAGACAAAATGACCATTCATCCTCTTGTTGCATTGTATCAGATCCTATAGTACAATCAAGTATAACAGAAATCCTAACAATGTTTTTTTTCACTGACTTAAATGTCACGTCTTGTAATGTAATTTCTTACTAAAGATATTCCTGTTTCATATTTATCATAGCATTTCCCATCTAGTGATTGGCATGGCCATTTGGCTTTATAAGATTTTTTTGCTTTAAATATAGCAGGTTCTGGTTATGGCACATGTGCTTTATAATGTAGTCAATCCTTAAAGTAGAATTATACTCATGTGGTAACTTGACTGCATTAACACATGTTGTCCAATGTTGGAGATAGAAGAATAGTCTGTGACCATGCCTGTGGGAGGAGCCAAAAACAAGTTAGTTACAGCATGAGTATAATTCTCTTTCAAGCTGGGTACACAGGAATCCGACAGAATCACCCCTTTATCATTAGAGTGTGTACCGCTGTTCCGAGCATTCCTGAGACAGACGTTCACAGGCCATGGTCAGACCCCATTATTGAAGTATAGGGAGTCAGTCACAGCTGAAGAAAGTGTATTGGTCCCGAGCGTTCTCCTCAATACTTTATATAGGGAGAAAACTCAGGACTGTGTGTATCCTGAGGTATTTCCACTCTTTTAACAATTTTGGCTTAAAAAAAACATATTGTCAAAAAAATATCATCCCATGTGTACACAGCCTAAAACACCTCCAAAGTGTTTCTAAAATAAGTTATCCTTTAGGACACTAGCAGGGTTATTCAATAAAAGTTCTTATCGGGTAAAATGGTGCTAATTTTGCCCCAACCAATCAGATTTTAGCTTTCAAATGTTAAAAAAGATCTGATTGGTTGGGGCAAAATTAGCACCATTTTAAAGCGATAAGAACTTTTATTGAATCTCCCTGTAGCACTGACAGTTGCTGCTGTTAAATTACATGGAAGTGGCAATGAAACGAATGCACCCTGTTGTGTATGTGATAGGGGAGACAGAATCTCAGCAGCATGGTAGCTAGGGGATTAGCAGTCGGGCCTTGAAACACAGGTTTAAATCTACATTCTATTATCGATCTTCCAATACAAGATTATGTTCATAATCTTCTGCCTGCTGAGCTGCAAAGGATTCTGGTAGTTGTGGTGTTGAGATAGTTACTGTCCCTAAGGTTACCTCCTACGTTACTATGTTAGCCTGTAGTGAATGTCACCCATGTATAAGGTTTTCTGTTTCTCTTTAAGGTATACAGCAGAACCTCGTGGGTTATTGATTGGAAGAGAATCTACAGAATCTCACCCGACGAGCCCCTTTCCCCCTGCACACACGCGAGACCCGGCACATGTAAAACAGAGACTCCCTACAACAGAGGATCGGCCATCACGTGAGGTGTGGGCGAAAAGCTTAACAGAGGAAACAACTGTGGCATCTCCGCTGCCTGAGGACAAAAAGGAACCTCCACTTTCACCTAGTATTAAGAAAGAGCCTGGGGTAATTTAAATGAGAACTAATGCTAAAATGGAACTGACCCTGCATGAATTGTAAACTAATAGATAGCCGTCTTGCTCATCACTGAAATTAGCAGCATGGAATAAACTCCTGTTTATTCATCTGCATTTAACCCGACCAGCTATATTTTTTTTATTCCCCACTTCCTCTGCTGCTGATTGGTTCAAATCTTTATTTGGCAACAGCCCTATAGGCTGACACAGCACTGACATCACCAGCTGGAGAGGATCATGCGAAACACGAAATTAAAGATTGCTTTCAAAACTGTTTAGGGAACCGTAGCTGTAGTCTGTCCTCAGGGCATGTGATGATAAAGACTGTTGGACCATCAGCCCAATGGTCTTTAAAATCCTTACTCTATGGAGTAAAGGAGTCCAGATGATTTGTAAAATTGAAGCCTGGTATCTGTAAATGTGAGTAGGCAGGAGTCTTTTTTAACTCCAGTGATGTCACCCAGACACCCAGATAACATAGTTGTTCTTTAACACTTTGCAGGTCACTATCGTGCAAGGAATATGGGATGATAGAAATTCTATCTACTAGAAAGCCCAGTAACACATCTCTCGATTTTTCCTAGAATTTGGATTTCAAGGTCACAGAGACTCGCCCTGATCCAGCCAGTGTCCTATCTGGGGTTCCTGCACCCTCCTCCCCTATTTCCTTGGCCACAACGCAGCCTTGTGAAGTACCCAGGGCTACAGGATCTCAGCCAGAGGCTACTCTAGAAAGGAAAGACGCACCTGTCAAGAAAGTAAAAGTGCGTCCACCACCTCTGAAGAAGACCTTTGACTCTGTGGACAAGTGAGTTCTAGAAAGAGCTACTATACCCAATAGTAATGCACATCTCATTGACATAATAGCATCCGTATAAAGAATGCCGTTCAGACGCTTCTTATTTACAGTGAAATAAAAATGAACCTTTTTGAAAGTTAAATCTAATAATAATAAGTGCACACAAGGCGGATATAAACTGCTATATTTTTAACTTAAAAATGCTGTTATTAGCTGCTGCTCCTCCTCTTAATCCCAAGTTCTTCTGCATCTGGTAACAACCAGACATTTCTCCTGCAAAGGACTCTGGGTAACATTAAAATGTATTGTTTTTGAAGGTGCAGGCCATTTCCTGGGTTATCGTATTAAGTTATATGTTAAACACAGGAATGTTCTCCACCCTGTCCCACTGGGATCTTGAATGCTTATTTCAGTCATTGAATGATCAATCTATTAATCTTCCAACTACAGGGAGGATAAAAAGGTGGAGGAGAATTTTAGGTTGCTGGTGCATGGCACTCGCCATGCCGGCTCATCACATCAGGAGGAATTCTGGTAAGAGGCAGTGAGAAATTAGTGCCGGTCACTGAACCAAAAAGAAACCAGTGTGGTAAATGTCTCTTCCATTGCAGTAAACAGCTAGATAACCCATAACCTTCTCCTGTGATGAGCTGTCCCAGTGAGTTAAAGTACCAGATATCATCAGCCTCTCCTTCTCTTTGATCCATTTACATTGCAATTGAACATGTTTTACTTCCTTCCCTGTCGCACTGCTTTCTGGCCCCTATCAATAATAAATGAATGCCTGGCTAATAACTGTTCTCCCGCTATATCACGTCTCCTTCTCCTTCATTAGCAGGGTCCTGTCTGAAGTGGATTTTGAGGAGCGTTTTGCTGAACTGCCAGAGTTCAAACCAGAGGAGGTTCTACCATCACCCACACTGCAGTCTCTGGCCACCTCTCCCCGGGCCATCCTGGGTTCCTACCGCAAGAAGAGAAAAAACTCCACAGGTAAAAGCAGAAGTCAAGTCACTACCCCATGTCAGTTGGTCACTGGGGGTTTCACTTGGATTGAACAAGCCATCTAGTGCAGCCTGCTGGTCCAGATTATTTATTTCTTGAACCCATTACTCATTGTTAAAGTAAATATGTATTAGACAAGTGTAATGGAAGGTAAAAAAAACAAGTTCAGCGGTAGAAAGGAGATCAGTATGTGTCATTCCCTGCGAGTTTCTATACCTCATGTGTTTGTAATAAATAGTCTGGATTTCCTCTTTAGACTTGGACTCTTCCACTGAAGATCCAATTTCGCCCAAGAGGAAAATGCGAAGGCGTTCAAGCTGCAGCTCCGAGCCCAACACACCAAAGAGCGCCAAGTGTGAAGGGGACATCTTTACCTTTGATAGGACAGGTAAGGAAGATGCCGCATGCTGTTTATGCTCCATATGATTTATGTAATAGGAAGTGCAATGCTTCCTTGTTCTATTAACCAGCAACAACCAATCAAATGTTTACAGTCTGTAGCAGAACAAGCTGATTGGTTGCTAAGGATTATTAGCACCAGCAAACTTTTGCCCACAATTGTCTGGTTTGACTCTTAGTAATAAACACTCTCTATGGTTTGTTTACAGGCAGCGAGGCAGACGACATGTTGGCAGAGATGGAGTATGAAAAGGTCCCTTACTCTTCACTGCGCCGAACTCTGGATCAGAGAAGGGCCCTGGTCATGCAGCTCTTCCAGGAGCATGGATTCTTTCCTTCCAGTGAGTACCCCAAGCAGCAGAAATGGGGGTGGGGGAAGCAAATAATTGGAAAACAATGGAAGAAGTAATATAAATAGAGATAGTGGATGTAGGAACAGCACAGGGTGGATAAAAGGGATTTTTTGGATACAAAGTATAAAATGTTACACTTGTAGAATTTGGAACATTTCTAGGAATGTCAGTATAGGTGGATTATGGGTATATACCCATAATCCACTGTAATACTGTTAGTACCAACCTCCTCCACTGAACTTCTATGTCTTTTACTTTCTCAGCTCAGGCCACTGCCGCCTTCCAGTCTCGATTCTCCGACATATTTCCTACCAAGGTTTGTTTACAGTTGAAAATTCGCGAAGTCAGACAGAAGATCATGCAGGCAGCAACACCCACTGAGTCGACCTTTACCGAGCATCCTTCCCCCAGCACCTCTGAGGCTGGACCCTCCGACATGCAGCCCCCACTTGATCCACGTCCAAGTGAACCCCCCGAAAACACCTGGGAGGAGGGTCAGGAGCCACCAGAGACCTCTAACAGCAGATGAGCAGCCAGCGGAGAGAGAACACAATGTATTGTCGCTCTCTGAACTCAGAGACTGCAACCTCCTTTAGGGATACCTGGGATCAGAGTAAAGGGGTCGCACACTGTGCCTCCAAAAAAAAACTGTGCCCCAGATGCACTGACAATCCACCCACTACAGGGCAGACCTTACATTTTTGTGGGGCAGTCTCACCCCCTTGGAGGCAGTGATACAAAGATAAATGGCACACTCAGAACTTGACAGATCTTGGGAGGGGAAACACATCCTCCAACATTCAGAGAGACAAGGACGGTGCCATCCTGAAACATGACCTATTGTTCATAGCAGGCACAAGCAGACAGTCGTACTGCACTGTTATGCCTCTCTCCCACACATTCTTATACTCTGGATTACAGTAATGTAGCAGTGGAAAGGCAGAGGAGGCGTTACAGAAAGAGAAAGCTGTTGCTGTTGGCTTTGTGCTGAACCCCCTCCCCCCTTCCCCTTTGCACAAGTGAAAATGAAGTGAACCGAGCGCGCTGTGTTACAGAACACAGGCTGAGGTTGTGGATGAGTCGAGCGTGCTGTGTTTGGAATGCCAGTGCAGTAACAGCTGTGTGTGGAGTGGTCATTTGCGAGCAGGAAGCGGTGACAGACAGGCTGCTGCACATGGCGAGCGAGTGTTAGATGGAATCGGTGGGGATAACAGTCTGCGTTCTGCAGCTCTTGAATACAAGTGCCGTGACGCCGGAGGGGTAGTGGGTTTTTAGCGGTAAATCCTATTTTCTTATGACACTTTAGTTCTAAAAGAAGCAGCTGCACTGTGGAGAGCTGTACAAATATATAAATATATATAGAGAGAGAGACGTTTTTATGCAAGACGAGTGATGTTTAAATTCAGTCGTATCAGATCAACCCAGGACATGCCAGTCCATAACACATTGACATATATACACCTATATATATATATATAATATACACTGTGTGTATGTCTGCTATATACGCTTGTTGGGAATATCTATGTGTGGCACTGGAGAGAGGCCGGATTATTTCCTAGTCTCTCCAGATCAGGACGCTCGGACTACACACACCCAACCGTTGCTCTTCGTGTTTGCGATCTCTCTGCTGTGTTTTAAACAACCTTGTTTCCCAGTTTCTCTTAAAATTCAAAATGATTGTTTTAGGCTTTTTATTACTTGTGCTTTACCACTCGGGCAGCACACTGTCTGTAGGTTTAAGAGCTCACATTCATAAGGGGAGGGCCCCCATGGTGTTTCTCAATATATCCAGATCTAGAGGTTTATATGGATCTGGTATGTGCAACCTGTAGCCTTCCCGATATTTAAAAATTTCAACTCCCAGCATTCCCCCTACAACAGGGGAATGATGGGAGTTGAAGTTTTGCAAAATTGGAGGGCTACAAGTTGCAGATCCCCGATCTAGATAAATCTCTAGCTTTATCTGATATTTGTAAGGCCGGCACGCTGGCAGTACAGGAAACTCTATGGGTCCACCCAGTACACTTTTTTTTTTTGTAGTTTTATTTTTTTGTGCAAGACTCCACAATATGTTAGCAATTAATTGCAAAACCTGCGCCCAATGAATAGTCTTAGATGAAATTTGACTGTTTAGGGCAACCGAGCACATTATTTCCTATCTGTATCTGGTAGAATACAGAAATTGCCTATTTGGTGCAAAGAAATGATGAAGGTTTGTGGATTCTCTCCTGCTGTTGGAATGTAGGAACTGTACACAAAATGATGGTGTAGGTCTGCTGCACAGGGAGTTTCTGGTGCTATCAATTGGTATACAGAGGATGTACACAGGGCGTGTGGTCTTATGCACAACTAGGCCTTTAAAGGGCAACTAGTCTCCGAACAAGTTAGAGTTAAATAAAAGCCCTTTGGGTAAAATTTGTAAGAATTTATTTGCTGGAAAATTTTAGCACTAAAACTTCCTATACAATTCCATCCTGCTTTCACCAGCTTGTAGCCATGTGAGCCTCTGCCTGCTTTTAATAAGTCCCCCCCTCTCAACTTTTTTTTGGGTGTGCAGGTACTTTGTCTTTCCCAATATTTAGTCTTAAGTGAGCATGCTCGGAGCAGAGGGTGAGTGGATATCACTCTACCTACTGCAAGCAGGAAGCTTGAACATTATCCAAAATATAACTTCACATGCTGCAGTTTATCATCCAGAGCTCATTTTAAAGGAAAGCAGGCTTTTATTTAACCCTAGCTTGTTTAACCTTGTTGTCCTTTAATGTGTTTTTACAAGTAGGGGATTCTCTTTTTAGATGACTGGGGGCCCAGGCAGGTGTAGAGTAAATCACTCTGGGTACAGGATTAGACACTTCGGCTGCCAGATCACCCCAGCTTTGCCCGATGCATGAGGTTATTGTACCATTTTCTCAGTAATTAAAGCACTGGGCACAATTCTCTGTGTGACCATTTCAAGCAGGTACCTGTGGTGTATATTTTTCACTAGAGGACTCCATCCCCCAAGGCTTGGTAAGCTACCAGTTGGCATGGTAGCACCAGGAATATCATCCTTATGAAATTATATGGTAATAGTATAAACTTTCCTGGCCACGCTCCTTGGTTGTGTATTGTAAACAGTTTACTTATAAAACAGAGTGCGATGACCACATGGACTTTGTTTTGACTCGGCAACATTTAAATCGTGTTGCTTGCCATTAGCACTGGTAGAGGTGCAGTATGGGATTGGAGGCGGATAGAAGTTATGTCCTTGAATGTACAGCAACATAAAGACAGGGCAGATGAGAATTTATTTTGAAAAGATCTGTTTAATACAATGTGCAGGTGTCACTTGCCAATCACACTTGTGTTAACTCCTTTCTTTCTGGGATGTATCCTTCACAAGGGGTCCGAGTGTGAGATCCAACCCCAGCCTTTCTGCCAAGCATACTGCATTATTCAGTACTAAGGTGCATCTGCAGTGCCTGTGAAATACTCACCTGGAGGCATCCCACATGCTGACAACTGCAAAATTGCACGTGTGACCAGCTATTCGGTGATCCTCAAACTGCGGCTCTCCAGATGTTTGAAAACTACAACTCCCAGCATTCCTCAACTACAGAGTGAAGCATAGGAATGCTGGGAGTTGTAGTTTTCAAACATCTGGAGAGCCGCAGTTTGCCCATCAGTTAATCAATGAAATATTTGTATAGTGATGTCGGAGCAGATAAAGATAGCTATATTACAGCTGGGGCTATTTGCATCAATATTTCTTTCTCAAATTTGCACCTTTTTTTTACTTTATAAAAGTATGTACCACTTGCAACTTTATTTTAATGTTAACGCTGCTTTTAACATTGCCCAAAGCTGATCAGAAAGAACATGTGGGACAGACAGAATAAGGTATGTTCTGTTGTGTGATTATACTTCCTGTTTTGGATTCCTGCATGGAATGGGTGACGTATCCACTGTTATGGGCTGTTCTACGAAAGCTTGTTTAAAGTGCTAAAGTTTATCTGTGCTATTAATCTGCAACAAGCAATCAGGTTAAATCTTTTTGGCTTACTGCAAAAAAGAATGCATTTGATTGGTAGGTGCAAATTTTTGCACCTCATTAAATTATCCCCTTTGTGTATAATGCAGTATGCTTGTTTTGCTAGAAGGGTTTGGAACCTGAGTGTATAACCCCACACAAGGTGTTATAATAGAGGAAGACCAGAGCCAGCCATCACGGCCATTTCTCCACCTCCAAAGGTCCGAATGTGGCTACCTGCGCTTATATTTTGTTTTGTTCTGAAAGAGGACTGAGACCGAGCAGACATGTTGATCATGTGCAATATTTCTTACTGTAATGAAAAATAAATAATAAAAAAAAGACTTTGGAACGTCTGCAGTGTGTATGTGACATTATTGGGTAACAATGGCACCAAAGATATAAAGCAGAGTTTTCCCAACCACAATCGAACATTGACAACACCCGGATAAAGGGCCTTATTTATAAAGATTTGTGCCCGTAAACGTGATATCCAGTATTAATGGGGCCTATAAATGCCACTGGCGCAACGCGATATCGCCATCGGAAGAACTACCTCTGCAAGCATTCGGTTTTTTGGTCTTTACAAAGTTTTGTTATGGGACTTTGCCAAGATCGAATCTCCATAAATACGGCCCAAACATCCAATAATGTTTGATGCTTTATGGCCACATCATAAAAGAAGTCTTAAGGTGGCCATACATTAGGCTGATTTTATGTACAATCCGACATTTCCATTGATTGGTTGAAAAATTGTACATTTCCCCAATCATATTATGTAACATTAGATCATAATATTGATCGTAATCATAATCGGGAAAGTTGATTTCGATTGGTTAAACGATCGTAGTATTTTCTGATGTTCTGATTAAATTGACGACATAAATGTCCGAACGTTCTTGCCTACAATTCCATGCGGTACTGAAATACTGCAGTGGTAATGTATGGGGGATCGTAAATCTATGATCTTGATCTGAAAATTGTTTTAAATTAGAGATTAAAAATGTATAAAGTGAACCCCTCCTATGGATCCCAATATTATCTTACTGGTAAAACCTTAGATGTTAGAGGGGTAAGATGAGAGAGGCAGGGGTCACAAATAGTATAGATCTTAAAGAAGGGGGTGGAGACTGGATTTAAATAAGGGTGAAAGGTGAATTATATTGGATTGTACACCCACCATGGTGACTTCTAATATCCTTATAATTTACGGTGGTGATTATATAATCACCATTCTATGTATTCTTTGGGACCCAAATGTAAAAATGGTTTCCCCATAACCAAGCAGATATTATGTAGTCGTAACGTGGATTATAAAAGCACAGAAGTAAATGTAGGCCACACTGAACATGTGCATTGATGCGCACATGTGCTGCAATCACTGTCATTATCAGGTATCGGAGCGCATGCGAATCGCACAAAAAAATGGTGATCGCAGCGGAACGGGCCCCAGTGCAACTTCCGTGGCCAGACCAATTGGCCAACACTAGTGTGCGCTTTTAACCCTTAATGACAATTCCCAGGACATTCTACTGTTGTTGAATTCAATTGGAAAAATGATGTCTACGCTTTCCATTGGGTGGATTATTTAGATCATTTTTATTTCCAACAAGGATCAATTCTTGCCAAAAATCTTACCCAGCAAACACCTTCAGGAATCTCACCCATAAGCTAAACAGCCAGTAAATAGCAGTGTTCAGGGCATCATCTCTCTCCTTTTGCCTTGTCAATAGAGAGAACACACGACATGGTTTAGGTCGAGGCCACACTAAACGCACATTGGTGCCTGCTTGTGCTGTGATCCCTGTCATTTTTGGGGATCGGAGTGCATGTTAATCACACCAAAAATGGTTATCTAATGCACTCCGCCCCCAGCCGTCTAATTGTACCACACTAGTGTAATTGGATCACATGTTAAAACGGCCTGGTGTGGCTTTAAAGAGTAATTGTGGTCTCCATACAAGTGTCCTATTAAAGCCTCTCTCATACCTTTCTGATGAGTCTAGGATGATGTCTCTTGCTTATTTATATCTTAAAGGGGAACTGTGGTCCAAAAATGACTTTAGGTAAATTGATAGGAATTGCTCTCCTGAGAATTTTTGCAATTTATTTTCATTGTTGATTTGAAATTACTTACATTTTTGTGTGTGATATGGCAGCAGCATCTCCAGGTCCCCTGCACTTCCTGCTCTGAAACCATTTGACAGTCCTGCCCTGACTCCTCCTCCCCTTGCAGCCCCCCTGGTCTCTCCCACTCATAGACCCCATGGCCCCTCCATTTGCAGGCCCCCCTTGGTTCCTTCCCTTACAGCCCCATTTGGCCCTGCCCACTCACAGGTGTCTTGACCCACCCACTTGCAGGTGCCGTGGGCCCCTCCCCACTCAGACCCCACCCCACCACCACCCTACTGAAAAGGCTGTTTACACATAGTGGGAGGGTAGGGCTGTAGATTTCCTTACCTTTTCTGTGGAGCTCTTCAGACAGCAGGAAGGGGGAGTGATTTCCTGTTTCCCTCTCACACTGTGAAGTCTGAGGCTGTGTTCTGCCGCTGGCAATGTGGAGGAGAAGCCTTAGGAATGTCAAATGTCATCCTCCCACCCAATAACTTTCTGTTCAATCTTTTCTTTATATCCTGGGCTGTGGAGCATGTAGGGAGGTGGTTGATGGCTCTTTTTAAAGGTAGGAAACTGGCCTTTCATGGAGACCACATTTCCTCTTTAAGTTATAGGCTTGTAAAATTACACTTCCTTGTCTGTCCGAGTCTGTGAATGTCGTATGTATCGCCCTTTTGATATAATGCCCCATTACCAAGTGCTCCTGCGAAAGTTAATTTATGATTGTGGCCGTAAACCAACTATTGCAGTCCTAAATTTATAATCGTAATTGTAGATTTACACACTCATTCAAAACCATTGCAGTATTTTACTACCACATGGTATTGTACGACTGAAGGTTCAGAGATCTACGAATATTGCAATACCGTGGGTTTTAAATATGGCTTATGATGTGCTGTGTAAGAAGCCCCACCCCCAAAAAGGCAATCTGTTCTGATGCTAATTACAGACCTGCAACCATTCTATATCCTTCATCTAGCTATGGACCCCTTAGCTTTTAAGGAAATATTCGCCCAATTAGCATTCCAGTGAAAGGCCTCTTAATTTTCTATAAAATGATCTGGTTATTATGTCTGAATTTACACCACATACATTGTAATCACCTTAGAAGTACATGCAGAATCTGCATATCTTAATACTCCACCCTCCGTTTTGCCCGGTGGGCACTAATTAGCTATTAACTCCTCCCATTTTTAATCACCAGCTGAGATTACCCAGAAGTCTCTCCTTCCCTTATTTGCATGATAAGGGAGTTGTGGTGAAAACTCTCCCTAACTTACTTGGTCCCTCAGTAAATGTTATTCTTTGAGCAGTTTACAGATGCCTGGAAGGAGTTTGTTTAATTATGAGCATAGAGAGACTTGTGCAATTTTACAGGTCATTATAAAAAAAGTGAAATAAGATTTTTTTAACTCCCACAATCCATTCTGATTTTCTTCTACTGGTGGGAGAGTGTTTATAGGAAAATGCTGGTCCAATGTGGTCCAATGACATCTGCAGTAGTGTTGGGCAAATCTATTGTAAGGTGTTTGACCAGGAGAAACAAAACTATTGGTTGATATTGATGCAATTCCTTTTTCACTTGTGTAATAGTCTTATTTTCACTGAATGCCTTCCCATGGGTCCTCCAAATAACCAGAGGTCGGAATGAGAATGTTTCATCAATGTCGTATTCAGGAGTTTAATCAGATCTCACACTAACCCTGTTTTTATGCTTGTCAAAAAAAACTGCAAGAAACAAGAACAAATGGAAAACCACCAAGGCTGAAGCCAGCTCATTGAGCTTTTCCAGTCAGGTACACTAGACATACAGCAAACAGCTTGCAGTGCTTCTATAACGTATGTAACTCAGACCTCTCACTTTTTATAGTGTTTCCCAAACACAGCTCCAAAATCAGATTTTGGGGGAGGGGTTAAAGAGAAACCACAAATAGTGAATGTTCAGTAAGGGGTCCTAGTTTCAGTTTAGCATTTCATCTGAAATGTAATGTCTTTGTATCAAAGCATGTACTGGGAAATCTGCTCATTCAGTGATTCTGGCTGGGTAGCTTGAATGGGCAGCCCTTAGTTCAGATGGCTGTCGGCTTAGTTCTCAGTATTTGGCTGTCAGTATCTAAGATAAAAAGTTGCCAACATAAAAATTCTGATTCTCCCCAACCAAGTGCCTAACAGGATATCTGAGTAACAGAGCTATTGATGTATTGGAATATCTTCTTCCAATATTTCACCAGAAACAATCTCCATTGATAGAACATAGGGATTTGGCTTTCAACACTTTTTAGAGATCCACATGGTAATGAAAGGGATATCAGAAACACACGCAGCAAAGCTGAGTGTGAATAATTGCAGTGTAAAAGCCACCAGTCTGTAATAAATGCAGCTCTGCTTGTAACAACTGTTGTGTCCTTTATTCACTGGATAATCTGGTATCTCTCTGTCTCTCCCTTTCTTTGTATATAAATATATATCTTTAACTAACTGTGTTAACAATGGTGGAGCGGCACTCCTCGTCCTTCTTTCACAGCCGCCCGGGTGCCTCCGTTCACATATGAAATATCAAAGTAACCAAAAGATCGGAGCACTCCTGGGTCTCTTCAGCTCAAACAATATTTATTGAAACACTCGTGTGTCGACGCGTTTCGGCCCTATCTGGGCCGTTCTCAAGACATAAAGTGCAGTGTATCAACATCTATTTATACAAAACAAACCATGTTCCTCCTACCCAGCCCTCCCCCTCTGACGGAACCTACCGCTAGTAGGATGGACCATAGTATTAATCATGTTTATGCTTTTCGTTTCATATAGTCTGGATAAGAATTCTATTATAGGGGCATTGCTTTTAGATTGATATTCACTGATTTTATTGTTTTTATATTTAATTCAATATTCTGTATTTATTTTGCAGCTTATATGTATTTGGGACTTATTCTATTATGCACAGAGCACTTGCACTTTATGGAAGGTGTTGGCGGGACATTGAAGGGATCCGGTCCCTCCTCAGGTCTCGTTGCACTTTTATTGGATTTGATTTAGAACATTGAGCACTGGCACTTTATGAACCAAGCATTGATTTTGCACACAAGGATGTCACGAACTCTCTAGCCCCAAGAAGCGAAGACGGATCCAGGAGTCAGGAGGATTAGCCTTGAAGTCATCTGGGCAGCCGCAGTTGAACATTGGGGATTCCCATTAAGACAGCTAATAGAGGGAGTGGCAGTGACACTGGACGAGTCACTGTAACGCCCCCCGAGTGACTCTAACCTAGAGGATTGCGTGATTCCGTCAGAGGGGGAGGGCTGGGTAGGAGGAACACGGTTTGTTTTGTATAAATAGACGTTGATACACTGCACTTTATGTCTTGAGAACGGCCCAGATAGGGCCGAAACGCGTCGACACACGAGTGTTTCTATAAATATTGTTTGAGCTGAAGAGACCCAGGAGTGCTCCGATCATATATTTAACTAACAATAAAGCATCTAAAAAATATAACCTGATATATAAAATGAAGGTCTGAAATATTTACTAAAATCTGTATGTGTAGTTACACAGATAAACTGATTCAATCTGACACCAACATGCTACTTGCACACAACAATATCAGATCATGTAGTTCTGATGACTATAGAAGAAGGGAATGGGTTAATGTAAAATCCCAGAATCCCAGGTGGGACTTGCAAATCAGTTGTCTGCATGTTTAACTGATTCTGCATGTTTAATAAATAAAAAGAACAAGGGCTATTTTAACCATTATGCAAACCTCTTCTGATTGGTGGACATATCTCCATAGACTACAAGCACACTGCCCACTATAGGAGGAGAGAAATCAATGGCTGCCCCCATAAGGAAAACATAAATGAAAATATCTGGATAACTGCTCCAAATTTTTTTTAAGTATATGGCAAAAGTACACAGGATAGCGCTCTCTGCAAGTTTACTTTAGGTCATTTTAGCGCTGTAGATGCCCTTTAAAAATGATTTAGAAGTTCAGGGCTGGGCTTATGATGCAGCGGGTGATGCAGATCAGAGACTTGGTGGAAGAGCAGTGGTGCTGGTGATGTTACAGCTCACAATGCTAGCAGAGAAAAACACCCTTTATAAAACTCTGTTATAGTAAAATAACTATCAATATTTTACACAGCAATCTTATTTAATACATCCTAAATTAAAGGGCAAGTCCAGCCCTCAAATGAAAACTTACATACAGGTAAATCACCCCCAAAACCCTAGACGGTAATAGTTTGAAATGTGAAATATATAAGTGTAACCTGAAATCCTGCACAACGTCCTGTTGTAGCACAAGCAAACTATTTGCAAGGGGCAAGGTGAAGTTCAATGTCTTTTATTCAATCACATCAAAAACAAAACGTTTCGGGGATCACACTGTCCCCTTCATCTAGACGTACTACCTCCAGGCCCAAGGCACAAGTATGGGGGCGCATTGTGCCCCCACATACACGAATATATTTGTGGCCAAGTTTGAAAAGGAACACGTGTTGGGGAACGAAAGATTTAAGGCTAATATTGAAAGATACGTCCGCTACGAGGAGGATATTTTCTTTGTATGGAAAGGTGATCTAGCTACATAAAGGAATTTGAGATGTTCACCCCACCCTAACATACAGCAAAAAATGTATGAATTATCTGGATGTACTGGTACAAAATGATGGAGGTAAATTATCCACAGACTTATATGTGAAAAAGACTGACAAAAATAACGTTAAGAGCGGACAGCATTCATCCTGAAAATACCATCCAGGGTTTACCTTATAGCCAACTATTGAGAGTACGAAGAATAGTGAGTGATGACGCATTGTGTGAAGATTAAGTGAAATGTGCCAGAAGTTCATAGAGAGGCTATAATAACCAGCACAAAGAATTATGTGAAAATGATGAGAATGGAAAGACAGGAATTGTTGGTGGAAAGTGGAACAAGAACCCACATACAGAATGAGAGAATCCCGTTTGTGACAACCTACAATATACATTCCAAACATATAGGGAAGATAGTAAAGAGACATTGGAAAACTCTGCAAGGAGATGCAGAGTATGGTAAATTGTTTACTAATCCACCCCTTCTATCATACAAGAGGGCGAGTAACAAGGGAAATTATCTAGAGCTGATTTAGTGCCACCCACTAGAAGCAAACAAATGTTTTAGGAACACCACAGAAAGGGACATTCCCATGCTTCAACTGTGGCAATTGTAATTCAATAATCAAAGGCGACTGTGTGTACCATCCGAGTAAAGGAACAAAAATACAATTGAGGGATTTTGCAACATGTAACACCAAAGGGGTGATGTATTTCCTAAAGTGCCCGTGTGGTAAAGGGTATGTAGGGAAAACAAAAAGATGTCAAGATAAGAATTAGTGAACACAAAAGGGACATCGAAAATTATAATGGTACCAGCTCCAGATATTTTCTTTTAATGCAAACATCAAGTGAGCCAACTAAAATGGCAAACATTGGAAGTGGTTAAAGTACAAAGCAGAGGGGGTGACACTAACAAGGCACTGCTAAAAAGAGAAGCAGTATGGATTGACAAACTTAATACTCTTAATCCGTGGGGTCTAAACGAAGAGTCAGGCCTTAATAGCTTTCTGTGAGACAGATAGGACCCTCACTTAATTAAAGACACCTGATGAAGGGGACTGTGATCCCCGAAACGTGTTTTTGATGTGATTGAATAACAGACATTGAACTTCACCTAAGAGTGCCCCTTGCAAATAACTTTCTTGTGCTATAGCTGTGGGTCCAGGGTAGAGGACCTGGCAGGGGAGCACCTTGGAAACTACTGGCTAATAGCCACAAAGGAGAGTACCTAGGCCCGAAATCTACATTTACAATGTCCTGTTGCCCCTGTTTCTGCTTCCTGGTTCTTCCAGTTACCAACTGTCAGTTATGGATTTGACATCACAGCCAATCACTGAATGTTAATCCCCTGTCTGCCTCTTCTGAGCATGCCCAGGCTCAGTACAGGTTTCTAAATGGCTCAGTTTCCATGAGGCATCCAGAAGCATAGCAGGCATACAGTAATGATTCCAGAGGACAAAGTAGGATATATCAACATATTTTAAAGAGGCCATTCTTTCTAAAAGATGTTCTTATGAGGGTGGAGTTGTCCTTAAAGACCAGAACACCTTACTAACCCCATACTACATCAGCTGCTGTGGGTTATACGCTCATTTAAGAGATACCACACTCCTTTAACGAATAGTGGTCTTAATTTACAATTTGTAAAAAAACAATATCGTTATTTTCCGATAACGTTTTATACATTTTGCCATAACTTTGGATAGACTGAAGCTACAAGCATTATTATTATAATTCCCTTTTGATTTAAGGAGCAGTCTAAGGCTGCTATTAGGTGCGTGACTATTTGGATCACCGACACTATTGAACGGCCAAACACGTGATTATCAGCTAAAACGTCCATTCCCCGCAGGTGTCGCTCGATTGGAGCATCAGGCCTTGTGTGCAATATCTCACAGCTGTATGGGTCTTTAGTAGGATCTGAAGAGGTTACACACCAAGGACACAGCAGAAGTGTGAAGAGGTTTAATATATGGCTCTGTATGAAGCTGTTTGACAGGTATAATCATGGATCTGTTGGTTTAGGAGTATTGAGAATCACAAGTACATTTGGTCATTTTACAGACAAAAAATAAATCAATCAATAACGCTTTTTACTTAAAGGGCATGTCTACCCCTAGACTGAAAATGTTTTACTTTCCTTCTCCACCCCACACATACCACAAGATTGTTACATTTACTTCCCTCCCATCGGTCCCTGAAGCCCCTATGCTGGAATGCAGTCAGTCACGGGATGTATTGGGATGGGAGAGAGACTGCGTGTTAGGTGCTGGCTTTTTTGCGGCAGAGAAACAAGTTTTATAAACTTCATGGACCAAAGGGAGGTAATTCTAATGATCTCTGGGTTTGGGGGGAAGAGATAAAGATAGATTTTCGATTTGGGGTGGACATGGCCTTTAAGTGTACAAAAGAACAAAATAGGACACCGTACAAATAGAAATAAAACAAGGTATTAGGGTATCTCACAGGAGCAATCATTGGAGTCTTTATTGCCCTCCCTAGGGGCAGTTATTGAGGCGGGGAGGGCAGTTGGTTCTGAACTACTCTTGGATTAGCTAGTTAACTTGACCATCTGCCGCTTTGCTCAGTTGACGCCATTGGAACTTTCTCAAGCATATCAAGTGCTCCAGGTAACAAACTGATGAGCTATTCAGTTGCATTAGTCCAGGCTGACTCACTGTGTAGCCCCTGCCTATACAGATCTTTATTGCTTTAAGGGAGCACCTTGACCTTCCAACATCTGCAGCAGCGTATGGTGCAAAGTCTGGCACACACTTGCATATCCATGACGGCTTAAGTGCAAATAATCATACATGTCATGGTGACTGATGGTGCCATCGGAATGCACAAAGCCTGGATCGACATCCAAGAAAACTGCATTGGGCAGTGAGGTCAGAGCTTCTTCCAGTAACTTGTTCACTTGCAGGTTCCTGTTTCGTAAAGGGTTTGGGTTCATACCTCGTGGGAGCAAACCCTGCAATTAGAGTTCCAAGACAATGTGAACAACTAAAGGCAGCAAAATCTAAACAGCAACTATCCTACCACCAGGGGCATCAGAAAACATGAAACCTACAGGCCAGTCAGATGAATGAAATACATAGAGCCCTAGCGATCTTATATCAGTCTCTGTATTCAATATTATCAAAATACGAATCATAAAATACACGAAATAATACCAAGATTAATCAAATAAGCCTCAAATTGGATTGTAAATGGAAACCAGACAAATGACCGACACACCTGGCACTCAGCAGTGACCGACACACCTGGCACTCAGCAGTCACCGACACACCTGGTACTCAGCAGTCACCGACCCACCTGGCACTCAGCAGTGACCGACCCACCTGGCACTCAGCAGTCACCGACACACCTGGTACTGAGCAGTGACCGACACACCTGGTACTCAGCAGTGACCGACACACCTGGTACTCAGCAGTGACCGACACACCTGGTACTCACACACAACAATATCAGATCATGTAGTTCTGATGACTATAGAAGAAGGGAAAGGGTTAATGTAAAATCCCAGAATCCCAGGTGGGACTTGCAAATCAGTTGTTTGCATGTTTAACTGATTCTGCATGTTTCATTAATAAAAAGAGCAAGGGCTATTTTAACCATTATGCAAACCTCTTCTGATTGGTGGACATATCTCCATAGACTACAAGCACACTGCCCACTATAGGAGGTGTGAAATTAATGGCTGCCCCCATAAGAAACACAAAAATGAAAATATCCAGATAATTGCTCCAAAAAAATAATGAAAGTATATGGAAAAAGTACACAGGATAGCGCTCTCTGCAAATATACTTTAGGTCATTTTTGCACTGTAGATGCCCTTTAAACAAACTCCTTCCAGGCATCTGTAAACTGCTCAAAGAATAACATTTACTGAGGGACCAAGTAAGTTAGGGAGAGTTTTCATCACAGCTCCCTTACTCATCATGCAAATAAGAGGAGAGACTTCTGGGTAATTTCTCAGCTGGTGGTTAAAAATGGGAGGAGTTAACAGCTAATTAGTACTAATGTGCCCACCGGACAAAACAGAGGGTGGAGTCTTAAGATATGCAGATTCAGCATGTACATCAAAGAATTTAGAACTTTGCAAGGTGATTACAATGGTTGTGGTGTAAATTCAGACATAATAACCAGATCATTTTATAGCAAATTAAGAAGCCTTTCACTGGAATGCTCATTGTTTTTTGGGTGAAGATTTCCTTTAAGAAAGGGAGGAGTGGTAATGAGCCTGAGCAAATCAATTATTGTATTGAAGGAATGCAGCGACACACAAACCCCATGTGCTACTTACATGTATTCATTTATAGATTAAGATGAGGCAACTCTATTTTTTCACTATAGTTGCACTTTAATTAGATTTAATTGAATCTGTACTGGAATAAAGATTCTACTTGTAAGTTTGGGGCCCAATGATTTCTAGTTATGACTCTGTTACTAACACTGTTAAGCTGGGTACACACATCAAAGATCTTTGAAAGACAGAATCTGCAAGCCAAGGGAAATTTTCGGGCATTTCTCACCGATCCTGAGGCCATGGAGAGTTCGAAAATTCACTACACACGGTAATGGTAAAGGGGCGATACCATCAGTGCTTATGGTGTTAGTCCTTTATTGTTAGTGGGCGTACCCAGCTTTACTTACTGAAACGCGTTGAACGATGCTCCTTTCCCTCTAAACTTGGATACGATGTTCCCCATGTTCTGATTTTAACCATGAAGCAATAAAGCTAAGTTTCCCTGTTATAATCATGTGGAGATTTGCCGGTTATTATGAAGTTTGACCAGAGATGGATTATGATCATATGAATGAAACAAACCCAGTTATTACAGTGCAGTGTTTATCATCAGACCAGTAGGTCTCAGACCTACAATCTCTGTATATCTGTATATCTGTATATCTGGCTTCTCTCCGGGTTGTGATCGGATTTCCTCATTACTCTCATTGCTTTCTTTCAGTTTCCCTCAGTCTTTGGATGGATTCAGTCCGTGGAATTGATATTCAGTTGGTCCCTCAGTACCCAGTAGTTAGTGAGTCTGTTACCCTGAAAGTCACTGGAATCAATGGGACAATACGAAGCTTCTCCTGGTTCAAAGGATCAAGTACAAATGCTCCAGATCAGATTCTTAACTACATTCCATCTGCTAACCCTCCACAGACACAGGGGCCACAGTATTTCTCTCGGGCCAGTGGGTCCCCAGATGGGTCATTACAGATCTCAGGCCTTCTTACTACAGACCAGGGGAATTACACAGTAATAATACAGACTGACACAGCTCAACAAGCCACAGTTAACCTGCCTGTCTATGGTGAGTAATTTATATTCTGTCTATTTAACATTATATCAGTGTTGTGTATTATAATCCTGTGTATTATAATTAACATCTGATAATAGAAATCCGCTAAGTAGTAATAATATTAAAAAAAACAAGCTCAGTAACATTGTAATGTGATTGAACCATTGAGCCATTTCAGGTGTAGTGGTTACAGGTACCAGGGATACACTTGCCCCTAACTGCAGTGTTTGATATATGACACTGGGGAGATGGTCAGGGAACAGAGACAAGAATATACCGCACTCAAAAGGTTCTAGATATATATAAAAGACCCTTTATTTGGGGGACCATAATAAAGTAATAGTAATAAAGTGAACAGTGCACAAAGATCAAAAACAGCTGTTGAGAAAGTCCGTGTTTCGGACGAAACGCGTTCGGCGTGCATCTCTTCGCTTGGCTAGCGGGTGTCCCCTCACGTGTCAGCTCCCTCTATACATGGACCCCCCCCTGACTGTGTCCGATATGGCAGCACTTCTAGACAGATAAGTCTGTACTGTACCTAGACTGTCCCTGACTACAGGATATTGTGGGGTGAGGGGCTGTTTTTGATCTTTGTGCACTGTTCACTTTATTACTATATTGAGTTGGATACCTCTATGCTACTTGGTTTTAGATTTTTAGCTCTATGTCTGTCTTGTATCTTTGTACCCCATATTTGACCTTTATGGTCCCCCAAATAAAGGGTCTTTTATATATCTTGAACCTTTTGAGTGCGGTATATTCTTGTCTCTGTTCCCTGATCATATTCATGTGATATTATACCAGCACCTGTGCTTATTGTATCTTATATGCTCTAACTTATTCTGAGATCCTGTGCCTCATCTAAATTGTTCACTGGGGAGATGGTGACAATGTTACAATATTCTAACTTAAAGGGCATCTACACTGCAAAAATGACCTAAAGTACATTTGCAGAGAGCGCTATCCTGAGTACTTTTTCCATATACTTTCATTATTTTTTTGGAGCAGTTATCTGGATATTTTCATTTTTGTGTTTCTTATGGGGGCAGCCATTGATTCCTCTCCTCCTATAGTGGGCAGTGTTCTTGTAGTCTATGGAGATATGTCCACCAATCAGAAGGGGTTTGCATAATGGTTAAAATAGCACTTGTTCTATTTATTTATTAAACATGTAGAATCAGTTAAACATGCAAACAACTGATTTGCAAGTCCCGCCTGGGATTCTGGGATTTTACATTAACCCTTTCCCTTCTTCTATAGTCATCAGAACTACATGATCTGATATTGTTGTGTGTAAGTAGCATGTTGGTGTCAGATTGAATCAGTTTATCTGTGTAACTTCACATACAGATTTTAGTAAATATTTCAGACCTTCTTCATTTTATATATCAGGTTATATTTGTAAGATCTGCTTTATTGTTAGTTAAAGATATATATTTATATACAAAGAAAGGGAGAGACAGAGAGATACCAGATTATCCAGTGAATGAAGGACACAACAGTTGTTACAAGCAGTGCTGCATTTATTACAGACTGGTGGCTTTTACACTGCAATTATTCACACTCAGCTTTGCTGCATGTGTTTCTGATATCCCTTTGATTACCATGTTGCTCTCTGGACTGGTTTGAAATCCAAATCCCTCTGTTCTATCAATGGAGATTATTTCTGGTGAACAACTATTTAGATATTCCAATACATCAATAGCACTGTTACTCAGATTTGCTGTCAGGTACTTGGTCAGGGGAAATCAGATTTTTTTTTCCTGGAAATTTTATCTTAGATACAGACAACCAAATACTGAGAGCAATTTGAACTAAGGGCTGCCCATTCAAGCTACCCAGCCAGAATCACTCAATAAGCTTATATCCCAGTACATGCCTTAGTACAAAGACATAACATATCAGATGAAATGCTAAACTGAAAATAGGACCCCTTACTGAACATTCACTATTTGTAGTGCCTATTAAACCCACCCCCAAAATCTGATTGGTCTGGAATCCAAGATCCAATCAGATTTAGGATTGTATCTAGACCAATCAGACTTTGGAGGTGTGTTTGGGAAACACTATAAAAAGTGAGAGGTCTGAATTACAGCTTAGTACGGGCTCAGTAGTTATACTGGCATGTCATTGAATTGTGATTAGCTATAAGTGCTGCATGCTGTGTACCTGACTGGAAAAGCTCAATGAGCTGGCTTCAGCCATGGTGGTTTTCCAATTTATTCTTGTTTATTGCACTGTTTTTGTTGACAAGCATCAAAACACCTTACTCATCATGCAAATAAGAGAAGGAGAGACTTGTGGGTAATTTCCCAGCTGGTGGTTAAAAATGGGAGGAGTTAACAGCTAATTAGTACTAATGTGCCCACTGGGCAAAACAGAGGGTGGAGTCTTAAGATATGCAGATTCAGCATGTACTTCAAAGAATTTAGAACTTTGCAAGGTGATTACAATGGTTGTGGTGTAAATTCAGACATAATAACCATATAATTTTATAGCAAATTAAGAAGCCTTTCACTGGAATGCTAATTGTTTTTTGGGTGAAGATTTCCTTTAAAGGAGAACTGTTATCCCATTTTTGTAAGTTGCACAAACATGTCTAATTGTTCCTTAACCCCCTGCAAAGCTTTCTGAAGCTTTAAATATAAAAAAAATCAAAAACACATACTTTAAAATCGCCTTATAAAGTCCATACTTGGGCGCCGCCATCTTGGATTCCATCCCTTCCTGTTTCTGCCAAAAGCTACAATCCCAGCATGCAATTTCCTGATGCTGGTGACATCACAAGGATTTTCTATTGGCCGCTCGGCACTACAGGGGGAGGGATGCGGAGGCGTGGCCTAACAAACAGGCATGCCTCTGTTAGAGGAGGGAGGCGGGATCGGTAATACAAACTACCTTTATGAATGGATTTTTTTTGTATATTATAACACATTGTTAAAAAATAATAATTGTTTGTAAAAATACTTAATATTTAATTACATTTTTAATTATTATATATGTAATATAACGCTGTTGTTAATGTCGTTATATGTGCACGATTGGTGCTGTGAGTGTGTGTGAATGTTGTTATATGTGCGTGATTGGTGCTGTGAGTGTGTGTGAATGTCATTCTAAGGGCATGAATGGTGTTGCGGATGCGTGCAAATGTCGTTCTATGTGCGTGAATGGCGTTGCGGATGCGTGCGAATATCGTTTTAAGTGCGTGAATGGCGTTGTGCGTGAATGGTGTTGCGGATGCGTGCGAATGTCGTTTTAAAGGGCAACTATAGTGTCCAAATTCAAACTTTTAAAAACCTCATACTATTAAACTATACTTCATCCCATCCATCAACGGATCTCCAAACGAGCGGCCGTTTTGCCCGATAAAGTGCCCATT